>BLKR01009268.1:0-141330 GCA_011170035.1 Teleogryllus occipitalis
AAATCTCGTACATTTTGTTCAAAATCATATGTCTGAAAGTATAATTTTATACTCAATATACTATAAAAATATGAACGTATGTTACATCAATGCATTCGTCTATTTATGATTATCTATCGCTAGTGAAAAAAATATATGGTCCCATTTAAAAAATCAAAGATAATTAATTTTTTCGAAAACTAAAAATATTTCGAATTATATCTCTACCGCCCGTTACTTCCCTCATGATTCCGCATTGTTAAGCGAAAACTGCATTTCGATATTGGGAACCGTTTAGAAGTTATGAGGTGGCCTATAGTTGGTGGGACTCTGTATAATTCTATTTCTCAGAAAATTTTCATTACGAATTTTTCTATTTTCCAATAAATAAGCGCTTTTTACAACAGTTATTATGTTTTATTTAATAATAACCTCATTAAAACATAGTTCTCTTTTGTAATTAAGTTACCCACCTCCTAGGAATGTTTCCGCGCTCAAATTTCTTTCGTTGCCCGCTGCAGCGACGATTTTGAGTGGCAGCATCCGCGAGGCATAAATAGGAACACGAATGCCCATGCGGGCAAAACTGACCGCCCTTGCTATAGATTCTGCTAGGATATTATTTGATTGACAGTCACAACTATTACGATCGCGACATTTTACAATCTTTTATTTTAGTCATCAATATTCCCTTCGAGATTCTGAATTTTTTTTTCTGAAGCTTGGGATATTGTCAGTCCACTCTTAATGCAGGTATTCTTCAGCTCACCGATCGCAATAAGACGTGACTTGAATCGCGAGTACTTGGAAACAGCAATCTAGCTTAAATCAAGAATAACATTGGCATCAGTTAAACCCCATTTCTAAAATACATTAACAAAATTATATAAGAAATAGAAAACTGATTAAAATGCAAACAAAATGAAAGAGAAAAAATTGAATTAAAACTATAATGATAATAGGACGCACTATTTGGTATCGCAGTATTATAATAATTCATGAAGTCCGCAGAAAGGTTTCCAATCCCCAAAAGTTTTGTCCACACTAGGAAACGAACTCGCTTAGGTGCAGAGAGTGGTTTCCATGTCCACCAAGAATCTCTCCAAGAATCTCTCCAAGAATCACAGCCCCTCCGACACAAAAAACGTTGGACAGATTAACACATGCTCATGAACGAGAATGAAGTATGTTTCGAACTTGACGTGGGGTCTCACAGTCCGCGGTATCTACTAATGTTTGAAAGTAGGGTGCAACTACTGTAAGTTTGAGATCGCCTGTTGGAATTTACGTGTTTCGGGAACTACTGTATGAACAGAACATTTCAAGAGTTCAATTCAATAACACGGCGACTAGAGCAAGTGACCTCTCTGAGAGTCATTTCAAAACATAGGCGCGTGAGGGATGTTATGTCCTTGCCTTCAATGGAAATGGAAACAACGTTAATTAATGTAAGGAAGTATATGGATTTGGAATATATGCATTAAAAAATATTTTCATCACAAAATTGCTCTCTCATTAAAATTAACTGAGCTCATGCTTAATTTCCCATACCAGACATTAGAAATTTCTATCATTACATGTCAATTAGGTATAAGATCGATTATTACAGAACAAATCATCAGATTGATGATGTACTTCTTAATATTGTCTGTGAAAAGTATACAAATTAGTGTTATAATAAGAAAGAAGTTTCGTCTTCCTAGAACATGTGTATACTGTTTAGTTGCATGTTTTATTTCTATATTTAAATGTGTGTAGCATTACAATGCAAACAAAACTCTTATTCGTTTATTATATTGAATTTAAATTATTTTTCACAATTTAATACACGACAAGAACTTGTTCCTATAAAAGGGAGTAACGAAGCATTCTCCAGGGGAGGGAAGTGTTATTGGATTGGTGCCACTTTCTACAGACTCCGCCTCTTATGCATTTTAAGGCGAGGAGAACGGGGAAATCTTCGGAGGCTAGGCCACTTGAATTACTAGAAGAGCCAATGATAAGCGTTGCTTGCCTTAGAGTTAAGGATTACTCAAGCCCGGTGTCAAATATACATTATTACTCTTTAAATTATTAACAAATGAGACATCATTGAATTTCTCTATTGATATATTCATTACAGGTAAAAAATGTATGGTTGTATTTGAAAATTCACATGTGATTCAATTTCAACAAAATTAAAATTAATACACGGAATGTATCTGCTGCCTAAAACTTGCCTCGTGGAATAAATACGAAAATGATCTCTCATGCCACCGCTCTGTCCAAAAGCATTTTGCAAAATAATTTGTTGATAATGAATTTCTTCGCTAGACGTTAAACATATTGGCATACACTTTGCACCACTGAATAGAATGCATTCAACCACAAAGAAATCTTCAAATTTGCAGGATAACAGTTCGTCTCAGCGTTTTGAAATTTGCCAGAGAATTTATTTATAATAAAACGTGTGTCAACGATACATGAAGAATCGAAAGTTAAAAAGCAGCTTATGAGCAACAATTTCCACCGATTTGTCGTAAGTCACAAATCGTTAATACAATTTAATCAGCAGAAAGCAAGACACTGCAAAACTATTTGAATTTTATACTTGACAGCCAAGATCGAATGAATTGGCGGTTGGAAACAAGTGAGGGTTGTCATCAGACGCTAAGATCGTATAAACAATTGCATATCTCGAAAACGAAAGGCGATAGCTCCGGTTGGATTGCGGAATTTTGCATCTTGTGTAAAGGGAAATGAGATGAGAGAATAAAACAGAATTGCAAAATTTGTAAAACTATAAACAATTTCCAATTTTTGCAATTCTAAAGTGGGAAGGGTTTTCTGATGTCCCAGAACCAAAAACTGCGAATTAACAATTTTGAAACAATTAACAATTTTATAAACAATTCCGAAATATGCGCTATTCCTGCCAGGGAGTGTCCCCAAATTGTCCCTGATTTGATGATAGCAAAATAACAACTTTGACATGAGATGCAAATTAATTGCTTAATATCTAGTTTAATTGTTACTTTAATGATAAATATACAGCTGGTCTTTGAATTTTACTTTCTTTTATTGAAATGGTTCCTAGAAGTCCTAACGATTCGAGAAAGACAGTATTTTGCATTTTTGCAAATGTAATATACATATGAACAATTGAAAATATGCAATTATAATCGTTTTTCTTATCGCAAAATTCTGTAGTAAACTGGTCATTTGATAAAGTTCATAAATTGCGTTTGGACAAGAATATTGGAATTTAAATATCTATAAGAACGTAATTGTTCTCAAATTAGTGTTATTTTATCTGATATCAATGTAATTTCTTCAAAAAGAATTGTGTTAACAGTGGTTAAGTGCTATGAGTTCATATATATTTCAATGAATTTACTTTCATGTTCATTGAAGTGTTTCTTTCATGTATATTTCATTTGCAAATACTTCCACATCTGAACTGGCGGCGCCCGCCATTTTGTACGACGTAATTTTGTTAGGGCACTCCCCCCTGCGTTGAGATTGGCTACGATGGTTTGTGAGGCTCCGCCTGCGACGTTTCGTCATGACAAGGGCTGTCCAAGCCGTGCAAAAGCTGAACTTAGCCGCAGACGGCCGCGATCAATTTATGTTTCCAGTACTGTACAATAGCTTAAACTGAAGCAAAATACCTGTTCGTTGGTGATTTAGTATTTAGAAAAATTAAATAAATTATCCGGGCCAACTGGTCAACAGCATTTTTGTAACAAAGAATCTGAGTGGTGTTTTTAGCTAAGACTTGGACCCTGAATTCGATTATGAAATCAGCTTTTGCCTATCGGGATCGGTTTTCTTGGGACTCGCTACTCCCTATCTACGGAAATGCTTGAAAACGCTGCATATTGGATATTTTTTGTAGTTTAATTGAATTATTCTGCTATTGTAATTTTTCAGAAACAATAGAAATGAGAACAAGGAATTCCTACACATGAGACTGAATTCAGAAAACCCACTTCTAGAATATATGTCAACATTGCTGATAACTCATGCTCGAACAGATATATTCGCCAATCAACAAATAGAACAAGTGTTTCTTGCCGGTTGCGTCCAATATTGATGGATCTGTTAGCATGGAAAGATGATTGGATGTGCCTGCTTGTTGCTCTAGGTTCCTGAAGGTTTGTGCTGTGTGTTAAGTGGGAAGAGGAAATGCCTATTAACTGTGTAAATAGCCCATATTCATTTTGTTAAATCTGTGGAGAATTAACTCTGAAATCTCAAAATGGAACATTAATCTTCTGATAAGGAAACGTTACGAACTTTTTTCAGGCGTGATGTGGGTGATCAGGACAAGAAATGCCCCCCTTCCTACATATGCTGTGTGTCGTGAGTTATACTCGTGATTGTCGTGTGTAACACTCGTTGATTAAAAGGCCCACAACACATTCCTTTTGCTATTCCCATCATTTTAAGGGAACAAACGAATCATACCACATATTTCTGGGTGATACAAATAGCTGGAATCCCGTCAAAAATTAAGAAAACTGTGCAATGTTTGAATTTACCATCTGCTGTAAGACCTGTATGTCACAGTGAACTACCTCCTGAGAATGCTGAGAGTGATCAACATTCAGAAGACAGGAGATATCCAAGCTGACGCAACATTTCAAGCCTCGTGTTACTCAGATGAACCAAATTTTTTGTCTCAAGGGAATCTCCACCATCTTGTTCGTGATTTAACATTGTCAAAGCAACAGTCTGAGCTTTTATCTTCGCGACTAAAAGGATTGGATCTTCTTTTCTCCTATAGAAAGTGAATGTTTCTCGTGCTCGCCAAATAAATTTTTCAAAATATTTCTTCAGGAAAAGTGACATACCTTTTGTAATGATGTAAAATCTGTTATGGGGACTCTTGGCATAACTTCAATGCAACTGAATAGCGTTTTTTCATAGATTCTGGCAAAATAAGTCTTAAAAAGCAGTGCTTCTCTTCAATGGGAACAAATCTTTTTCTGTTACGATTACAAAGGCCAACAAAAAAGAGGTTTCAAAAATATTTTTAAATCTTGATAGCTGACTTTATGCTTTTTGGGTGCTGAATCCGTTTTGAACTGTTTCCATCGCCCACAGTTTAATCACAATTTGATCTAGTAAGATATGGGAAAATATGCTAAGTATGCAATAAAATTGCAATGTAAACTACTTTTAAAATACCAATAGAATTATCTTTTATCAGAGGAAATGGCTTTATATTCTTAACGTACATTCTACAAAGGCTTTACGTGCTAATTGTATATTTTCTTTGTCTCTTTCCTTTAAAGCTTTTGGTTTAGCTTTTTCCCTTATGCATCGTTTGCCGACGCTCTTGATGAAGTGACGAACAGTAATCTCCCATCACGTTGGTATTCCAGCGTCACTGATAACTTTTTCCATCGCCTTTAGATGTGGATGAAAACGCACACCTTGTTCTTCCTTTACATCACCTAAATTGTCTGGAAATAATTCTAAATGTTTAAAAAGTGAACCTTGAGGGTCATTAAGGCATCCAGCATAGTATTGTCAAGAATTGCTTCATACTCTGGGCCTTTTTTCTTGCGTAGGCACTTATTTACAACGTGTTTAAATGCATTTCACGCTTCTTTTTCATTTATTGTCATATGTAGTTCAAATTGGAGATCAATTGGGATTATTATTATTATTATTATTATTATTATTATTATTATTATTATTATTATTATCGTTATATTCATTTCAACATCTGGTCACAGTTATAAGTTTGAACAATTGAGTGAGTACATGTTTCTCGGTTCGCAATTAGAAACTACCTTTGCGACCCTTAATATGAAGTAATAGTTTAAAAGGATGTATGACTGTTCAAAGAACAGGGGTTCCAACACTAAAACGCTGATGAGTTGACTGTCCCGGCAGTTCAAATGTATAGCAGAGAACTAAAAGTTCTCTATCTCAGTCATAAAGACTGAAATAGTCATCTTTATCATAATGACTGAAATAATCATCTTAAATTGAATGTAACAACTTTATTTCTTACCCTCACCAGGTGTCAAATCATGCAAAACAAAATAGAAAGCAAGCACGCTGGTAATGTACCGTCAGGAGGGCTTATACAAATTTTGAAATAATTGTTACATTTCATATTTTTCATATTTAATGAATTCTTCTTCTGCTACTCTAAACGTTGGCTCCAAGTTTCGCTAATGGCACATGTAATTCATAGGCTCGTCACCTTCGTTTTCGAGAGCACTTTTTGTTAAAACCGACAATTGCACCGTACCTAGTTCAGAGGTAGCAGGAGTGCATACTCAGTAGGCACCAAAGCTTCACAGTGGCCGTTGGTCTCTGATGGAGAAAACAATGGGCTGTAGGTCGGGAAGGTATGTGCTCCAGAATGGAGGGCGGCCGCAGGCTTTTGAGACCAAAGCGTGTCGGAAGCCCCTACGGCTGAGAAACGACGGCGCTGTCACCAGCTCTCTGCCGGTTCAAAGGGCCAACGGTGGGCATTACGAGCCTCGTTTCCGTCCGGCCTCTGCCAAGACGGAGTCCGTGCTTCCCGTGAATTTTCTGTGCATTGCATAGAGTGCGTTCACCCGTTGTGTCGTACGCATAGTAAAGAGTTCTGTTCGTCCGAGGAGAGGACTATTTTTGACTCGCGCTGCAGTTTCGTCCTCCGTTCATAAATAGTTGTAATTCCATGCAAACACTGAGGAAAAATAAGCATAAATTAATAACGTAATAACCATATTTCAGAAAGTTCACTCCATGCACATTTCCTTATTACAGAATCTCAAATATTTTATGGTTTTTGGTATTGCCACTGAAAACGAATTTTGAGTAGAGTATGTAGTAATCTGCTTTGTCTTGTACACGGTCTTTTTTATAATTTTTTAGAACACTTTTTACCCTTCCTTTGCAATAATTAGAAAATCTGATTTAGATTATTAGGTGCAACTATTAAGGTCAAAAAGAATCTCTCGTCGAATATTGTATTCTTCGGTTTCAAAGGTTCAGTTTAACCGTTAACCACTGAAATACTTTTGTTCTTTTCTTTTTAAGTGCTACTAAACCAGTTTCCGAATATTGTCTGTTAGCATGTAAATTGTTCAGTGAGTAGTTGTTTTGACAAATTTTTTAAAATAAAACAAAACTTTTGAAAGGAAAATTCAATGGATATATCCTTTTTAGTTTAAAACTTAGAGAAGTATTGCTTCAAAAATAGACATAATTGGACACAAAAGTATATTCGCAGTTCAAGATTTAATTAACTGGCTAAGTTCGACTTTTTTCTGGCGATTATGTATCCAATACACCCATCGACTTTTAGGTTGGAGATAATTACAGGAATGGTATCCTGTCAGGAGTTCTCTTTGCAAGGACCGGTCACTAACTGAAAATGCTATGTGTTATTATCCTAATGTTTATTGGTATGGGCACTGGTATAGGTGGCAAGAAATGACAATAAAGCATTTTAATGCAAGTAGGATTTATTTTATTGTCACTTTGTAAGTCACCATATTGAGTCATCGGTTGATATTAAACATTGCCACGCCAGATTATGTCTTAGTGTATGTCTGTTCAGGTTATTTACTTCTCAAATTTTCTCCTTTGCCCATTTTTTAGAAGATGATAGCACTTTAAATATATTTATTAGCCTATATATTATGCTAACTCAAAATGATTGGTACTAGAAAATATAAGATGAGTATGGGTTTGCTTTTAATCATTTAAAGCCAGAAAAATTATTTGTTTGCCGTGTGTAGAAAATTACCTGGTAAATATTGTAACAGAGTTTTGAACCTCCCCCATTTGCGGCCATCATACAAATACAGATGTGTGTCGTTCGTTGGATTGTCTAGACTACTGGCATTCCGCTGAAGTTATGCAGCAGGAAGTGGAAACAGTTTCCGAGCATGCTGTTCCGATCGGTTCTGTTGCGTTTATGTAGAATTGATGGATAAATTCAAATAAACCCCTACAGGAATTGTGTATATTCAAACATATTGAGCATATATTATCAAGAGTACTTCTCTCTTACCGCGCGGTGAATAATTTTTAGTATCTTCCATAATGTTTGAAAGAATAATAAACTTACATTGAACACATGCTAATGCACAACAACTACTTCCTTTTTACTTATCCATTGTCTTCATCGAAGAATTCTGAATCACAGCAAGGAAATAATCTACATTTCGAGTATTTACGTGGTTACTTGTCTGTTTGTGAGAGGAATATTATCTCCGTTTGAGAAAAAAACTTCGGACTAATAACTTTTTGATATAAACTTTATTGTTCATGCCAAAAATCTCATACCAAAGAGTCAAAGCCAATACTGATTTAAGGCATCGCAATCTCTATCTGCTTTCACGCGAATTTATAAGAATTACACTATCTCCTCTGACGTTTCCAATCTAGTAGTGTAGAGAAGGTGTTGTACCCTGGATCTTTTTTATCTTTTAATTTTTGACTCATGCGTTTTTTAATTTTAAATAATAGGAATGACGTTGTGTCAAATGTTAGGTATTTGTGTACTACACATTTTGAGTGGTTGAGGAATACTTATTTATATATTCTTTTGTAATGAGGAACAAATGTTTTCGTTAGGGTCAAGGTACAATATGTTTATCGAATGATTATTTGAATTTTTTTTATTAAATTCCCCAAATTGGGAATTGTCCGCTCGCGAGAAGAAAAAGCATTTTGCGGAATTCCGGAAAATGGTTTTTTTGTTAAACTCTGAATTTGTGAAAATTGAAAATATTGTCATCCTACAACTACAATTATGAAAATAATAATTTCTCATAAGAAAATCAAAAATAGATCTTTAAATGAGATCGCGTATAAATACAAAATATGGTTGGTTTTCGCATCATCTTACATGAAATAGAGGCAATTAAAATAACATTACTCTCAAAGTCGGCTATAAATTTTTTTCTTTTATTTTTTAGAATATGAGCTCAAAAAATTGCACAAACAAATTTTTTGTTCAACTCTCGGAATTTTCGAAAATAGCATAAGTTACGGATAATACGAGAAAGTAAGTGATGTTGTAGCATCCCTAGTTCTTACATGAAATAAGATCATTACACTAAAGTGATCTTTCATTCGTGCTTTAAATGCGTAGTAACGGAAAAGTTCTTAAACGTCACACTGAATATTAATAATAGTACAAGGTCGAATAGGAGAGACACATTAAGTCGTGTTTCGTGATCTGGAAAGCATCTCGTTTGTGTGTTGCACAAATGCCTGCCTGCCACCCAGCCGGAATCTTCGCTGGGATGTTGACGCGCCAGACGTGTGGAATGTCGTCGGGATGCAATGCAGCTCAAGGAGCGGAGTTTATGTGAAAATAGATTTATGGCCTCTCTGCCTCAGTTGCACGGGAGCCCATTCAGCAAAAACGTGTAGAATGTAGGTAAGTGAAGAATGCTACTGCAATGAAATTTTTGCTGGGACAAGTGATTTTGTGTTACCTTAAAAAATTAGTAGTGTTAGAAGATTTTTGTTACATACAGTTTAAAACCATTCACGCTTTAATAATTTCAAAACCCTATAATATTAAAGAAGGATACGTGAAGAAACTGAACATAAGATGGCAGTTTTCTTTTCTCTGCCTATAAATAACTATACAAAACTGCATTCGTAATAATGAACGCAATGCTAAAACGTTTGAAATATATTATATCCATTCTACTACTTCCACCAAGTGAATTGATTATCTGAAAACAACGGATATAATTCCTCGTGTTCTTTATTTATTATAACTGTCGAAGTATTTTAACTGATGTAATGACGACTTCAATGTGAGTTTTCGATATATCCGCTTATAGACACACCGATTAAAAGACAAGAAATTGTCATCCTAAACACTAGTGTAAAGAGTGCTTACATCTCGCTTATCGCATATTCTCCTTCAGATTTGAAACGACAGTAAACTCTCGTCTAGTTATGTCCGTTACGTAGTACTTCATAATTGTTTTGTCTATTCTTGTTCAAGTTGGCGTTGTCACTCCCATTTGATATCACCATACGAGTGACATTGTTTATGCCGTAGAGAGGTTCCAAGAACTTTACATTTTCATATTATCTCAAAAGTTTTGTCATATTCGTAAGTGAATAAATATCTTTTCTCTGCATCAGTCCTGCAACCCACGTTCTGGGGGCCGGATCCGTCTCCGGTTGCAATTCAGACTGGCATAATAAATAAATACAAAATTTGGGATATTCTATTTATGTAAATTCAAAATAAATATATAAATAGGGTTTTGTATTTGTAGCTCTTCCGTCTATCCACCTTGAATTTTAGTATAGATTATTGGTCGGCTTTAGTGAACAAATGCGTTCATACGAAGTAGATTCTCTGAGAAAGGATCTGGATTTTTAACTACATAATTTCAATGAAAAGCAAACGGCAATAAAGCTGTTGTGTAAGTTTGAAAGTTGCTCATCAACTAGCTAAGGCGGGAAAGCTATTAGTATATGGAAATGAGTTTAATTTGCACATTTCGTAAGTTGGTGAAAAAAATTTGCTTGAGAAGGTTCCAGGATTTTCATACTAATTCTTCTTCAAATTGTTTCAAATCCATTCAGTTGTGGAGTTCAATTCTTCCTGGTTTTAGATTCAACACAACAGACCTTTCTTCTAATGAGTACAAAAAACATTTAAGGTAGGGTCTCCTTAATTTATTATCGTTGCGATTTGCGGGGTTTTCCCCAACCAGGTACCTCCCATCAGCGGGGTACCGCCCCAGACGCGACAAACTCTAAGCTCTTGACTGGTCTTTCGACATGTGTGGTAGTGTAGTGCATGTAAGTGTAAGTGCATGTAAGTGGGGATGACAGTAGGACAAGGAAGAGGAAGGAAAGATTGCGCGCGGTACGTGACATGTTTGTTTCGGTACTGGTCCGGCATTCGCCTCGAATTAATTGGATAAACCACGGAAAACTACTAATGAGTGCAAGTGACCGCTAGAATTTCTCTTCCAGACAGAAGATGAACTTGACCTAGCTGTGTAGTTAGTGTCAAAAAAATCCGTCGGAACTCGAATTCTAGGATTTCCCCGTCAGAGCCACTGCAGTAATTGATGCCCTGAGCCACCTAAACTGGTAGGAAATCTTTGAATTTAAAACGCTGCCTTTTGAGAATTTGGAAAAATTTGAATAATTTTCCTCGTGTTATGTTTTCTGATTTGAAGTCAACTTATCTGCGTGAAAAAAATCCCGAAGATGAAATATATGGAATCTAAATGTCCTACTTTATTGACAAGTTAGCATTTGAAATCAGTTTTACCGTCAGTCTGATCATAAAGAACTAAAAAACTAAATTAAACCTAATCTAAAAAGAAACAATGACTTACAGGAAGTTCCAAATGCCATATAAAGTTTAAATCTTTGTTATACGGACTAAAACATTCTCAACTTTATTCTATTTCCGTTTCAAATTAAACGAGCAAATTCTGAAAAATACGTTACTTCCTTTTAGTTGATAATTTTAGATGGCCCTCGACCTCTTGATAATTGGACTCGCAGTGAAAGAAAGTTGGAAACCTGTGCTATAAATAATTCAGCGTATAGGAATTAACATTCTAATAGCATTGCAAATGAATTGTTTTCGAAACTTATTTAATGCCTATGTAAAGTATTTGCCCTATTTATTTTCCATGCATTTCCCCTGTTTTTACTCATTAACATTACCGAAATACGTAATATGCACGTTAATTTTGTTGTTGCGGCTGCTTTTGTTCAGTTCGTGACCGTTCCTACCTCTACCTCAGCTTGTTTTGGCGCATGGTATTATTTTCCAACTCGCACAGTCGCCGCTGGCATATGTGCCGTAACAGTTACTCCATCACAGACACGTTTCCTGAAATCCTCACGTGTATGTGACTTGTGTATTTCCTTAGTCATTCTCTTTCCAAGTTGCCTGCACCCACTGAATCTGTCATTTTCGTTTTCACGTCTTTTTAGACGACTGGCAGCGAAATGTTGCATTTCATCGTTTCCGTTGGCTTTGTCACTATCTCTGCCACTGCTGACTTTGTCTGGTTGTAATGCTAACAGTAGTTGCTTTTTGAGTTGTAACTGACAGTTCTGCTGCTGTCACTAGTCAAATCTGCATATTCTGACATAAGTTAATATTTTGATTTCTACTTTCTCGAATACATACGTATATATGGAATAATATACGTAGTACAGGGAAAGTTATGTAATGACGCGGAAAATCGATTTCGAGATTTTAACGGAAATAGACATTTTGGGGTCCCCTGATACCGAAAAAGTGTTGGTTTTTTCTTCAAAACATCTTTGTCCGTCTGTCCGTCCGTCTGTGAACACAACTAACACACGTACGATATTTTCCAAATTGAAGAAACCCCTATTCATCTGGCTCTAGTTGAAGGTTTGAAACGTTCTTTAAAATTGGGGGTACTTTACATGAAGCCCCCGAGACATTTTAAAACTTTTCTCAAAAACGGCTCCAAATTGTTTCTTTAAATTTATTTTAATAATAGAGTAAATTACACTTTTATATGTGGCATAGGTCCGATTTTCATGGTTAACGCAACATTTTCGAAAATTGCAAAAGTTTGAATTGTTTTCGACTCTTCCTAAAACTACAAAATTGAATTGAGATTTTTTGTCCTTCAAATGAAATTTGTTGCCCATAATTGGTTCTTTCATTAAAGTCATGTAGATTTTTTGAAAATTAAGTAGTTTTCGTGCAATACGGCGTGCAATATTTGCATTTTTTTAAAAATTTGAAAAACAAGATTTTGTCAAAAACGGCTCCAAATTTTTTTCTTAAAATTTTTGGTAGGGTTAGTACCAAATAAACGCTATAAGATGACATAAACGCCATATTGCTCTATTCTTTTGTTTTTGCAAAAATTACAAAAATGTAATTTTTTGACTTGACTCTCACGTCGGTAATATTTACATTAGAGGCAATTTCTTCACATTATTAGATTTATGAGTACATGTTCTTTAAATAATATCAAATGAAATTTCTCAAAAACTCAACAGTTTTCTGTGAAAATGACCTCAAAATCCCACTTTTTCAGAAACGCTCAAACGCCATTTTCTCAAAAATGGCTCCAAATATTTTTTCAAATTTTTCGAATGGATAGTTCTAATTGCACTCTTTATTATGACGTAAAGTTCATTTTGATGTATTAATTTGTTCTTTCAAACATTACACAAATGTAATTTTTTTTAAATATCTCTCACGCAGTTAATATGCAAATTTCCATCGATTTGTATACATGATTTATTTGTGAGTGGAAGTGCTTCAAACGACATTAAATGAAGTTTTTCGAAATCTCAAAGATTCTTGTGAAAAAGAGTTTCAAATTTCGCATTTGCAGGTTCAAATTTCGCATGCTTAATCACTATTTTCTTAAAAATGGCTCCAAATTTTTCAATGAAATTTTCTATTTAAAACGAGTTTATAATTTTCTTTAATATTCTTAAAGTAATATTTCGGTTATACTATTAAGAAACCGAAATGTTAAGAAAATGTCAGAAAAATGTACTTAGGGCGATGATAGATCGTAGCTGGCCAGAGAATGGACCAAGACCTAAAATCAAGTCCACGCCAAGGAAATTCGAAAAATTTGCTGCGAGAAAGTCTGTGCCATTCTGTAGCATCTCTACTTGGTTTTTTTTCATTTGTCATGTTAACATTATGTCATCGTTTTCGTCTTCATATTCTTGTGTTTTATTTAAATTGGGAACTTTATCACGAAAACTTGTAGAAATTCATCAAGAATGTGGAAAAATGAAATGTTTTATTCGTAAAAGATAATTTTTTAACGTTTTTTAATGTATGTTGTTATTGGTCATGGTTTGAAAAGAGTTGTAAATAATGTAAATAATTTGTTTGGCATCGAGTCTGCTGCCGCATTCACCTAGTGACGCATGTCTCTCCACAGTCACTGTTGTTACTAGTACGATGCCAAAGCCATTGTCGTGTTCCTAGCTGGAAGTGTGCGGATTGCGTTTTCTTCTTTTGTAATCCAATCATGCTGATAGTAGTGAGTTTAGATTTGTGCTAACGTTTTGAGATTTCGCTGTTTAGTATAAAATTTACAGAGAAGTATTTTTTTCAATTACTGCGTACTTTTCATTTTTTATAATGGAATTATGGAGACTTTTTATGTAGTATTTTTACATTTGGTAAGTGTGATAAGTATCCAAATTTGGAAGATTTCTTTTATCCTGCGTCTATGTATAACTGATCCTAGAGTGGATATATACAGTATTTTGACTCGGTGGGGTGAAGCAATTTCTGATGCCAAGTAAAGTAAGGAGTTTTTACGTGGAATCGCATAGATATAAGAGATTTTTATTATATGGAATATGAAAACTATTGCATGGTCGAATATGACCTATGGACGGAAATTTGAGAAGTGGGAGTAGCTAAGTCTTCTCATCTAAAGGAATAATCAGAATGGCTCATAAATCAGAAACTGAATACGGCTTATATTCAATGATTGCAACTGATGTGGAGAAGCAACAAAGAAAAAAATACAGTTTATTGGAGAGAATGACATTATTTACAGAAGAATCATCTTAAAGAAGAACGAAACGCACTTTTTTGTTTCTCGAGTTCATTTTACTTTCTCGCTACGGAGTAGAGAGAAAGTTATGTAATGCTGCGCGAAAAAATGGCGAATTTTTGACGGAAAACTCATATTACAGGGTCTTCGTAATAAAAATTTGTATAAATCCAGTTGCTAAATTTAGAAAAAATCCTCTGGCACATAGTGTAGCCAGAATTCATGTTTTGTGGATCCTTGAAACCGAAAAATCTTATGACGGCGAAACGTCTGTCTGTCCGTCCCTCTGTTAACAATGCTAGCGGGCAAACCGTTCAGCCGAATTGCTCCAAAATTGATGTTCCCTAATCGATCTGGGGGATGCAGCCCCTGGAATTTGAAATCTATATTTTAATTTTGTAGGGCACTTTGCATGAAGCCCCTGGGACATCCTTTAATTTTTTTTAAAAAGGGCCTAATCGTTTTTGATTAAATATTGTTGTTGGATATTGTGAAGGACGTTTAAGAGAATAGTGTAAGTCTCATGTTCATTGAAAACCCTTGTTTTTCGAAAATTGCAAAAGTCCAAAAATTTTTCGGCAACTAACAACTAAAATATTAAAGATAGAGATTTTTCTCTTAACTAAGTCTAATCCTTAAAGATAGATTTTGAAATTATATCACGTGTAATTTTTTGAAAATTATAGTACTTTTCGAGTAATTTTGCATGAAAATACGGGCGAGAATGTAGTACGCGCTGTTTTAGCACCTATAGATTTTATAGCATTTACGTATTTTTAATTCACCACTTCTGTAGCATTATCATCACTTGTGTAGTATTATCATCACTTGTGTAGTATTATCTATACCGTGTAACATCACAGCGTCGATGAAGTTTTATTGTTTCGTTGTCTCGGATCATAATGCTTGTTGATATTTCTCGCTGATCTTTTTTCCAAGAACGATTTTCTGGAAAAGGAAACAAGATTTTATTTAGAAGATCTGGTTACAGGCAAACGGTGACTGCATCTCTGGCCATAAAAATAGTGCCGCGCAAACTCTCGGCAACTCCGCCACTTTTCTCATCTTCGCTGCCGTTAATATCGACTTCCGCGTTGGAAATGCTGCCGCAGCTGCGCCTGGAAAGAAATTTTCTTCGACATCGTTTGAGATGCATTTCGTGTTCTCAGTTTCATTTTATTTATTTAGGCGGGATATTTATTTTACCGAGTTTGATGAATATTACCAGGGGAAAATGTCCTCCAGCTGCTGAAAGTTTTTCTTGAACTTCAGTGCTTCTTAATATAACTAACTTTTCTGATCCTAGAATATTTCTGAAATTCATATTGTATGTTATGACGGTCTGTGAACTAAGTTGCTGTAAAAACTTCATATAAAGGAAGTACGTGTTACGACTGCATACTTTTTTATTGCCTGTGAAATGAGACTTGGAACAGATAGGGGAACTGTCGTACCTAGAGACATTTTTCATATTTTATTTTTTTCTCTTCTTTTGGATATGACGTTGCTGATATTTTTCTTTTTGGGATGCTACACATCTTAGCACATTTATGTGTAATAATAATAATAATAATAATAATAATAATAATAATAATAATAATAATAATAATAATAATAATTTAAAGAACATTTTATAAGGTTCTTTTTTTCGTTAATTTGTCTTCAATGTGTCCCTAAGTACATCGTACTGATGTATCTGAGGGCAACGTAAGGAGAGTGAAAAAACTCAACTGTATCTTATTTTTTCATGGAGAGAATATCAAAATAACACTTTTTTAACAAATGGATCTTTAACGTAGATTGTCATAAACAATGTGGAAAGGAAAAAAATAAATATTTGCTGCCTTTAATTACAAACACAAATTGGTTCGAGAGCTTATGTTGTGTCCTCTATGTTAACTTCATAGATATAACAAAAGCATTGTTTAAACAGAAAGGACTTCAACCTAGATTATAACTTGCAAAAGAAACAGGAAAAACGAATGTTTGCTGCCTTTGAGAACATCCGAATGCTGATGTGTCAAGAAGCTTAACTTTTACGTCCTCCGTGTCAACTTATATGTTGCAGAATATTCAATGAGTGAATCATTCAATATTCAATGAGTGAATCATTATATGTGCATTTTTTAAATATTGCCTAATAAAGTTTTCAGATTAGTCCTTTTCTATAATTGAAATATTGCTGAACAACGACGTACTATCTTTCACAACAGCACAATCTGCACTATTAATTGTTTCTGCTGATGACTGAGGCCTTATGTTGTATCCTTTGCTTCGTGGCAATGCCAGATTACATCCTGAAACCAATTGAATTCAATATAATACTACACTTACACACCTAGGGACGTTCCTAGGTACTGCAATATGCAATCATGAATGAACATGGTTACTGTTAATTGTAGGTTACAGGTAAAAAAGAAGTATTCACCTTGAAATAACTACCTTCTATGCTAGTAACGGTAGGTCTACTTCAATTTTCGTAATGTATTAGTAGTTAGTTCAAAATCGATGAAAGAGAATAGGAGAAATTTTTACTTTCCACTTGTCAAATCTATTGAACTCTCATAAAATCACGGAAACAGCTTACACTACAAAATCGTTCACTTGAACAATACAACTGGCAATATCAATGTAAGGAAAACAACAGTCTTAAATTTCTCTCACAGACTCCTCGAAAACATGCTTTGTCTCTAGCTACATCTGTCTCTAGGTACGACAGTATCCCCCACTATGGACAATGAAATTCCTGAACACCTTAACAGCACGACAGGGCTACTTTATGTGAAATGTTATCTTCTTTTCATAATTGAAAACAAGAAGTGATCTACCCTCGAAATTATTTTGAATGCTAACAGGAGAAGAGCATATTTTCATAAAACCTGTGACTCAGATGAAATACTCGTTATTTAAAAAAAATTATAATATAAAGTTTAACAAAACGTATTACGTTTTTATCTTTTTCAGTTAATGAGCAGTACCCGAAAAAACGGGCTATGGACCGCCTGCGATCTTTCCTCTAACTTCCTTGTCCTATCCTCACCCCTTACGTTCACGTACTTACACTTCCTTGCACTACACTACCCGAAAAGAGAGCGCAGTTGGGAACATAGTGTGTGTTCTGGTTGGGGTGGTAACCTGCTGGAGGGAGACCCCTGATTAAGGAAACCCCCGTGAGACGACCTATAGGTCGGCGCCATATCGATCGCGCCATCCAAAGAGGGAAGATCACCGCCACCTCTCGCAATAAAACATGCCCTACCGCAACGCGATTAAGGACCTTACTTGTTGACGCCCCCGGAATCACTAGTCAATCCATCGAAATCGTTAGACGCTTTCGAAGAAGAACCTGTCCGCACATCTGCCGGCGGTGGGTCCCGCGCGGCGCCAGGCCCTCGCGACCGGCTGGGAATGCGCGCGGTCGCCACCGCCGGTTTTCGCCCGGCCGGCCATTTATTTGTATGCGCGCGCGTTGCCCGCCGCTATTCCGGGCGACGCGCGGGTGTATATATAGCGGGAGGCGCGTATGTACTCGCGCGCCGCGCCGCTGAATGAGCGCACGTGAGCGGGCGGCGCCACGAGGGGGCGGGGGCGGGGCGGGGAAGTGGCAGGGGTGGGAGGCAGGGGCGAGTTGGGGCAGGGGTGGTGCGGTGCGGGGTGGGGGTGGGGAGATGAGTGGATGTCGTTCGAGTGCCTGCCGAGTGCAAGAAGTTGCGAGTGGGTAGGAGAAGGAAATGAAGCAAGTGATGAAATGAAATACGATATAGGCGGTCACGCGAATTTATCTACTCGGAGTACTCTCCTTCTAGGGTTAAAATACGGCTAAAATGGTTATTTATCTCAGTTTTGATTATTCGAAGACGGTAGGGAAAACAAGGCAGGGAATACATTGTTCAGATGCACGTATAGACTTCGACACATGATCGGAAAAACTTTGTAAACTAAAGTGTGCTACATTTGTGTTCTTCTTCATATTATTATTATTATTACTATTATTATTGTTGTTATTAATGGTACTAACTCATAACGGGTCCACATGCCATGGATTGACCCTGTACCTAAACGTAAATGTATCACACTCTGCCAATAATCCTTTCTACGTTACTCTACTTCATTTCATTTTCAGACCTGAGACATTTAATATGATTCTCAAGCAATGTCTGATGCTATATTGGCTATGTGGTATCTTCCTTTCATTGTTTTCAGAAAAAAGTCTGAAACGTTACTTTCATACTGGAGCTTGTGGCTATTCTGTTGAAATAAAGTAATTTTTGGGTAATGTTATAGACGCATTATTTCAAGCATATTCGCATTAATTCTATTGTTTTCCAATTTACTGCATTATATATTGAAGTACCTGTAGTCTACGTGTCTTATTTCACATTCTTAGAAGGTTTATAAACGTTCAATCATTAAGAATTGAAGATCAACATTCATTTCTATTGTATTTGGACCCAAAATAGAGCGCTTAGCAGTTAAGATAACGTTCACTCATAAAACTAACGGCCACTTACTCGGAAATGGGCGTCGCTAGGCGGTGTCGGCGTCACTATCCGAATTCCTTAACTATGCACAGTGATGTCACGGAGTAGGAAAATGGATCACGGGATCGGTCGTGATCCATTTTCCTACTACTTATTAACGGTCGTGATTTCTACAATGGTCGATGTCACGGAGGTTAAGCGAATTCGAGACTTCGGGGTTCCTGATAGGGTGACCGCCGTGTAAACCGAGATCTAACGGCCCCGATCCCCTGGCCGAAGGGATAAGAGCCACTGAGTGACTGCGATGTGACGGGGTTTGACAAAAATAATAACTGAGGGTTACTACATGACAGGCTCTGAATGCCCAAGGAGGGTTTAGAGGCGCGTTGAGTTGACGAGTCTCATTATGCTTCTTATCGTACGTCTTCCACAATATATTTTTATGGGGAGTATTATTATTTTTATTTTCTAAAAGAATTGGAAATGAATTTGAATACTATTCACGAATGTACGGATACTTTATGCCCTTGAGAAAGATACGTCATTCACTACTTCGTCGCTCGTGAGGTAATACTCGTATAAAAATAATCTCTGTTGTTTTGTGTACTAAATTATTATTTATTTATTTTACGTCAAACAGTTCAAAACCGTGCGACATGCTACGGGGAGAAGTGAAGTATTATTCTTACAGTTTGCAAATTTGATATCTGTGAGTTTTTAATAACACTTATGTAATTGTGTCAAATTCTTCATCCGGAAAAGTTACCTAATTTGCTCAAGTATCATAAGTCACCCTGGTCGAACCTATTAGACATATGAAGCACTGATTTAAATTTGCAGTATTGGGTACAGTGTTATTTTACGTCACAACGTCTCGTGTTAAAGGCGTACAGCCCATTGCTTTGCGAATGCGTGCTGGTATGAATAGAGAGAAGCCAGGTGCATCGTTATGTTTCTTAGGAATGACCACGTCATAATTATCTCAACACTCCCAATGAGTAACTCGTCGTGGCTTGGTAATATACGATGTACTATAGTTACATTTTGAAGTAATTCAATTTACGCACGCGTTAAGAGATTAATGTTAAAAAAGAAGAACGTTTCGTAAACGTCATGTATTTTTCGGATTAGTTATATTCACGATAAAAATCACTACTGAGACTGAATGAAAAGTGGAACAGTAAAATATTGAAAATATGATGGTTGCATCTGTGTAATGCTTGCTTTGTTTGGACACGTATTACGAAATGACAATATTTTGTACTTCGTCCTTCCAATTAATAATTTATTTTACGTTTTTAAAATAAAATCCCATGTGCTTCTCACCGGTCGCTTAACACGAAAGTGAGTTTCTTATGTATTCTTTATTTCCAGTTCTATTTTAGTCGAGCGGTCGTAGGATATACCGCAAATATAGGTCCGCACATCCGCAAATGTAGGTCTTTCTTAGATTTATGAGATGGACTTCCAGTAAACTTCTGAACTAGCACTCCCTGACATGGTGCAATAGCGCATGTGCCACCTAATGTAAAGTTCATAAAGTAAGATGGGAAAAAGGAAGATGAAGAGGAAAAGTGAAGTATTTAATGCATCGAATGTTAAAAAGATCAAGTAAGAAAAGTGTTACTGGAGGTAGGAAGATTGAGAGAGAAGCAGAAAATCGAGAAAATACCTGGAGGTAGGAAAGTGTTAAAAATATCTGCGATAGGGGTATAACGAAAGGATTGATCATATGAGAATTAAGTGTGGCAAGCCGAAGGTTCAGCGCTGACCAAATAGCATTGGAATCGGCGCTGTCAACGTCTTACCTAAGGTTGTGGGCTCTTTCCCCGCGTGATACTCTATTTTGAGAATTCTGATGCGGTGTTGTTGACGTTATTACATGAAGAAATGTAGGGAGTCATCTCCGTCAACTAAATGTTTTTATTTAGTGAGCTCTCTAAATAAATACATTAAGTTGACGGAGAAGACTCTCTTCATTACTTCACATAATACACTATTGTTTTCACCCTGTAATTGTATTGTGGAAAGTGAAGATAAAAGTAAACCACTTATCCCATAAAATAATCTAAAACATTACTTTTGATAACCAAATAGTTCCTTTTAAATTAAAGACGTTCAACTTTTAATACAAAAGTAATTTATTCTGACTTTTAAATCTTCATTATAACTCGGCAGTCAGCAACCTTTCGACTAAATATTTTTAGCCATCGTCAGACCTGCATTAATAATATGAGATATAATATGATAATTTTAACACTGAAATACAATATTTACAATACTTGAATAATTTGAGATACACATATTCAAGCTGCCTCAAAACCATATCTCAAGATATTTAAAAAAGAGTAGATATTTAGTGTGACTCCCCATATTTGAGCATTCTCAACAATCATTACTCTTCGCCTTGGCAATTTCGCCTTCCGAGGCAATTTGGCATGATTGTCGTTATAATGATATTGATTATGATGATGGACAGGAATGATGAAATGTCTAGCCCAAGGGATGGAGACACCGTGCTTTGATGTACAAATAGAGAAGTGAAGCTGTCGTATTTTTGTTGTTTTGAATACGATATATTTTTGTCATATATATATGTGTGTGTGTGTGTGTATGTGTGTGTGTGTGTGTATTCTGTCTGACAAAAAGGGATGCAACCAGAAGGCGTGGTTGGAAGTGAATGAAACTACATATGCTGAAAGTCCATGTGACTTTATTGAACTGATTACAATATGGGATGAAAGAGACAAGGCCGTTGTCAGTTACAGGTGGAAAGTTGGCGCCAGATTAGCAGAGTAGCACCTCCTCTGGCTGCAACGTATGCCCTTATGTGATTCGGAATTGTGTCAAACAACCTTTGGAACCTTTCTTGGGGCACGTTCGTCTGCAGTTGTTGCAGCTATTCCTCCAGATCCTGCAGATTTATTCTGCGAAGGAGTCCCCTTCCAATGTCATCGCACATGTGTTCAGAGATGGAGAGGTGCGGGGATCATGCTGGCCACGGGAGAACCTCACCATGCTCTACGCTGTCCATAGAGACACGTACTGTGTGGACGTGCATTATATTGTTGGAACACAGTCCCAGAGTGCTGTGCAATAAGGAGTAGAATGTGCGGACGCAGAATGTCTGTGACGTGTAGATGTGCTGTCAAAGTCTGCCGAAGCACTTGGAGGTGATTTGAACGCATATCCAATAGCTTCCCACACCATAATGCCCGGGGTACGCCTGTGTGTCTCTCTACAGTATAGGTAGGATAAACATAGGAGGATATGGCGAAGCGGAACTTATCTCTGAACAGGCTGAGACGTCATTCGTCCTCTGTCCATGGCTCCAGGGCATCAATTCAAATGCCGACGTCGGCGTTCCGGTGTCAATGGCAACCGACGCAAGGGGTGGTGATAACCCAATCCCGCGGATGCGAGTCGTCGAGACACTTTGTGGGAATTCACAGAATGTTGTCGAGTCGCCAGTACATTTTCGCGGATGGCGGGTGCTGTCGTCATGAGATTCCGCTCTGCTTGGCGCACCATACGACGGTCCTCTCTCGGGGTGGTGATGCTTGGTCGACCCGAGCCTGAACGACGTGCATGGGTGCCCTCACGTACCCGTTGGTTCCAACAGCGAGCCGCTTATGCCATCTGAATGGCCCACACGCCTGGCAATTGCACGATACGACCAACCAGCCTCATGAAGTCCCACAATGTGGCCTTTGCCAAATGAAGTCAATTGGTGGATTGGCTGTCGAATGTGTCTGCGCGGCATCGCGGGTTCTTCGTACTGTACGTAAACGTCCTTCTCTGTCTGACTCACAGCAGTTGACTGACAGCAACTGCGCAACTATACTTGGCTGGCTGATGACAGCTGATCAGGTGTTACGGTGTCGTACAATCGAGAGTTGAAACGTCACCACAGTGACGTCACCGTAATGATGTTTTAGCTCTCGATTGGATGACACCGTAACAGCTGATGAACTGTCATCGGCCAAATAAGAAAATCCCAAGAATACCGGGCAATGACATCACGAACGCACTCTGGTGGGCGTTCTACACATTACATATAGGTGTGAATCTAATCATTTACTCGCACATCAATGGTATGCACGTACACCGAAATGGAATATATTGAACTACTCCTTGTGGATGCATCACTTTTTTTGTCAGGCAGTGTTTATATATGCGTACTAAATAATCAATCATTATATGTGAACGACATCCTGGCGCCCGGGCCCACTGTGCGGTGCGGCGCGGCGTGGAGCGTGGGAGGTGTCGCGCGGCCGCGCCGGGCCGACCTCGCTCCTTCGCTCCACCGTGCGCCGTCCCGCTGGCCCCCGGCCAGCGCCACCCGGCCTCCGCATCTCCGCGCCCGCGCCGCTCCACAGCCCCTCCGCCGGCCCATTCCGCTCGCGCGCGAACATGGCCCGCTCCCGGCGCCGGACCTCGGATGCTCATGAGAGATAGGCCGCCCTACTCAACTTCCACCGCTGGCCACCGGCTGGGCTTAGCTCAGAGTCAGCATTGCCATTGAATCTGTAGTGACTCTGACGGTGGCGGGGTTTTGACATTAGCAGCCGTTGTCTGGAGGAGAATGCTAGCGGGTGGCTGCTCAGATCGGGTGTATTCTGTTGTTTCTCTGATAAATACCAGGCGAAAGCCGAAGGGGGGGGGGAGTGTGTTAACAAACTTGGCGTGGGCAGCGACGTATCTTTCATTCCTATTCCTTGTCCTGTTCTATCCCCATACACATACACATACACACGCATAAACACTTACAAACACTACACTAGTACACATGTCGGTAGACGAGTTTGGAGTTTAGAGCTTGTCCCGCTGGGCGGTGTTGTCCCGGTGGTTTAAGCTGGGGCAGTGCCTCAGCTTAAAAATCCGGAATAAAAACATGCACTGCACTTACGGGGCTAAATATCGTATCCGTTGACGCGTCCAGAAACGTTAAATAATCATTGATTATATGCGTTTTCAATGACACTACTGGTGATATCGCATCCAAACACGACGCGGTGAATGCTGCACGTGAGATGGAGCCCAAACCGCGTCCACCGCCCTCACACGCACTTTGGGCTCAGACCAGTAGTCGGACTGAGCAGAGCGCTCCATGTCGCGAAGTTCAAAGGCTCAAGAGCACATCTGAAGAAACTCATGAAAGTAGCGGAAACGGAAGCGAAGTTGGTCTGCTATTTCCGTGGGCGAGATGTCAGAACCCGAAGTATTACTTCACTTTTTTATGAAAGTTAACCCAAAATAAAAGCGTCCTTCTTTGTCTACTCGTTTGTTAGTTACCAAACTCGGAGAAAGTTTGACACTTGTATCGTATACTGAGTGCCTTCGAAATATTGTAAGTATCCATTGCAAAAATAAATGTCATCACATTTTTTATGATTTCTCAATTCTTACGCAGAAGTTTCGCTTAGAAAGGAGACAAATATTCGTGAGATTTGAACATGTTACGAGTAGTTTTGTTGAAATTTCATGGAAAGAACTAAAGAGAAAGAAATAATGTATTAATTTCTCCAAAAAAATGCTGAATTTAAGAATGTAAGTGAAGTAAGAATGTTTTCAAACAAAGAGCATCCCAAATGATGATTATTTTGGCTAATTCAAGGTCATGTCGAATATTTAAATTCAAGAACTGCAATAACGAAACAATTGGAATGAATTTAGCTAGGTGGTACAGTGTAAATCAGTACTTTACTGTAGCGAGTTTCAATTTATCTTTGCAGTGAAATGTTAAATTTCAATCATAAATCTAAATATAAAGATTATGACTGTATTGCCGTACATACACTTCTTTTTGAAAAAAAAAAACAAACTTAACGACATTACAAGCCACATGCCAGGAAACAGAATGATGTATTCAGAATATTGAAAATGATTCTTGGAGGAATGCCAAAATCACGTCTCTGACAAGTTTATGTTTAGAAGTGAGCTGTTTGCCTCGTTTTAGATTAATATAGACTTCCGTCAAATTTGCGTTTGTGTTTCTTGGAAGAATTCTTATGGCCGATTCTTTACATGTCACCTTTTTCAGGAGTTATCGCAAAGGATATAGTAACTATATTTTACCACGGTAAGGTGTGTTAAGTAAAAAATTTAAAAGAACATTTGAAATATCAAGATATATCTTAAAATTCTTATGTATAAATTTTGAAAACCATATAAATATATATCAGATTAAAAAAGACAAAATAAGAAACACCAGTGTTCGTGAGTAATGTGTTAGTCGTTTTTCCAATAACATACATATTCAAGGGAGAAAATATATCGTGAAGAAAGTTTCAGTTTCTTATGTTGTAATCCTCGTGTAAATTTGGATTTTTATGTACCCCCCTTTTCCGAATTTTTTATTGTAATAAGAACTGCTTTTCAAAGTGTAGTCGTGTCAGGTCGTGAAAAAGTTACGCAATTGGTTGCGCTTCTATTACACATGTAGTGTATATATTTATTAGCGTTTTGGAGCGCAGTTTCAAAACAATTTTTATTAAACATGAAAAAAATTTAGTCTATTTAAAAAAGATTAATTTGATCTACAAATATAGTAACTTCTGAAGGTAGCCTATGAGTATAAAGCATGAAATTCAAATTACAAAGATCTATATTAACTATCGTGTCATGGATTAACTATCATGGAAACTCGAATTGTCATACTCAATTTGCAACTACCAAACCAACTGCAGTTGTCTAAAGAGCTGAGCTTCAGGGGACCACGGCTCGAAAATGTGTGTTTTGAATGTTAGGTGAGTGGAGATCAGAAGCTTTGTGATTTATTTACGAACACTTCTGATACATTTCCTACCGATCAGTGACAGATATGATAAGCTGACCGGAAGGACGAGACCTTTTTACGTCTAGCTGTTCTCAGTTACCATCCAAACTCGAAAAATATACTTTTGTTAAACAGCAATGTCTTTGTCTGGGACCTGTCTACAAAAAACTTTTCTCTACAAACATCAAATTTTGACCAGCAAATAATATTCGGCAATTAATTTTGATAATTGTGGCCACGGTTTTTCTAAATTGTTAGATATAGAAGATACACATACACGCATTAAAATTTTGTTTTCATTTATTTTCTTGACTTCGATAGTTTTTCATAAGATTTCGTCCTGGAATGTGTGTCAACGCGTGTAGAATAAGCATTATTTTCTTACTTCTTTATCTTGCGTTTAAGTGCGAAGACGACCAATTGCAGGCGTCACTGGATGATCACCCAACTCGATGTCAACGGCAACTGGCAAAAGCATTAAATGTGTCACGAGAAACAATCAGCAAACGTTTACGAGCAATGGAGAAGATCAATAAACTCAGTAAATGGGTTCCACACAATTTGAATGAACGGAAAATACACGATAATGCACCATTTCACACCGCAAGACCAGTGAAAGACACCTTGAAACCGCTAGGATTGGTCATCCTTCCGCATCCGCCGTACTCCCCCGACCTGGCGCCATCTCACTATCACCTCTTCGCATCAATGTGACTCGCGCTCGCAAAGCAGCACTTCAGCAACTTCGAGGAAGTTGGAAAATGGCACGACGAATGGTTTGCCGCAAAAGACAAGCAATTTTTCTGACATGGTATTCATAACTTACCTTAAAGATGGGCCAAGTGTGCAGAAGCCGGTGGCCAATATTTTGAATAAACAAAAAATGAATTTCTTTAAAAATTACGTGTTTTCTTTACCACAAAAACCGGTAAAAACGTATGCATACACCTGATATTAGTTTTCACGAAAGGCTTTTGGTAAAATTAGTTTTCACTAGCTTTAAATGACTTTGTTTTTTGATGATAACATCAATATTTCGATCATAATGTCCGTTAATATATATCCATCACCTCGTTACAAATGTGTAAGATTGCTTGTTTCAGATTAACAGCTGGACATAATCCTGTATTATCGAATACTTGAAATTAGTCGATTTTAAATTAACTTACTGGAATGGAGATTTCTGAAGTTTTGATTTTAATATTGTTCAAATATAAAAAATAATAATAACTCATACACTTTCAAAGACACATATTAAAAAATTCGTAGCTCAGATAGAAGCTAACATATTTGAATAGCGTGAATTATTATTCACGTATCTTAGACCTAAATTTATAGCTTTTAAAGACAAGCATTAAAAACTTCAATCGACTGCCAAATGAATAAGTTTTACTTATAGTGAACAATTGAGATGTTCCAGCAAATTGTACGATACGCATACAACAGTGTGACGACATTGAGGGTACTATGGCGATACAGTACTAATGATAACATTAACTACTAGCGAAAGCATATGTGTCCCCAGCTGGATAGAGGTCAGTAACAGTCTGAATCAAATCAAGATTACTTCCGAATATTATACTCGTACTTTTCCCTCAAACGTCACACATAGTTTTGTTTTTGATAATAAATATATAAATATAAATGATAATCCATGAAGTCAGCTTCTCTGATCGGTCGTTTACCTCTTTATTCCGTTTTCTCCAATCGCTTTCAGGTGGACGCTGGAGCAGTACTGTAAACGAGATCATCAAGGACCAGACGCGATCTTTTCATCTACATTCTGTCACTATTCCAATTCTTAGAGTCGAGCTCTTCCGCCACCTCCCGCCATGTTACCCATAGAAAAGTCTCGTATTATCTCTGCACGTTACCTTGAGCCCTCGTTTCGCTCGATGCTAGGGGAGTGGGGTTTGATTATTTTGTTGACAGGATTAATATATGAAACCTGTAGCTTGTTTTTTGAAGCAAAATAGTTTCTATTACTCGAGAGCAAATATTTCTAGTTATCAGAATTTCTCAACAAAGCTTGTTGCTATTATTTATTCTGAATTCAACTAATGTTAGTTAAGTAGTAGGGGTAGGTATGCCAGGGCTCACGAAAACGTGCGCGTTTAATAGTACAACAAGTCTGCGGGTGTGAAGCCGAAGCTCATAGATAGAATAGAACCTAAAAAAAAGGAACATGAGATTTGCGCATTAACATTCTCTAGAGCAACACGGGCGACGGTGGCGCAGTATTTGGATGCAGCATTCAAGGATGGAGCAGAAGGGCTCGAATTCCGCGACTGGCATTAGTTTTTTGATCGATTTAATTGTTTGGTGATTAGCTTCTCACACCACCACGTAACCTAACGGAACATCGTCCCTTCCACAATGATCTTTGTAAGCGAAACCAACGTACCACTGATCGTCTGACAAGGAAATAGAGGGCATTAAGAAGCATGCCTGCGAACTCTCAGAAATTGCACACATTATGCACACATGAAAAATAATAATAATAATAATAATAATAATAATAATAATAATAATTATTATTATTATTATTATTATTATTATTATTATTATTATTATTATTATTATTATTATTATTATTATTATTATTATTATTATTATTATTATTGAAACCCCTGATAGACTCTGAATAATTCGAAGATCTATTGGGGTAATTCACGTTGAAAATAAACCAGAAATGATTTTAATTTAATTTTTATTTATTGAAACAACGTTCCACGAAACTTAACGTATTGCCTCTTCGGGTTCAGAAAAAATTCAGGTAGACAAACATGTCCTTACGACGATTCTGTATAAAACCTGAAGGAACCAAACGCTAAGTTTTGTTCGGATGAATGTAAAAATCAAAATATGGTGAATCTTGGGTTCACTTTAATGTGAATTACCATAATAGGTCTTCCAATTATTCATAATAATAATAATAATAATAATAATAATAATAATAATAGTAATAATATTCTAGTAGTATTCCTGAATTCTTTTTATTCATGAGAATATATCAACGAAAATCATATTGGAAGTCAATTAGTCACTTGAATGACAACAGGAGCAATGCTACTTTAAATGTTTTAATGCATTTATTCGTGGAAACGCCCATGAAGCTTTTTCACGAAACGTTGTTTGCACGAATTCCCTTATCAATAATATACTTATAATATAATGAATTATATTATTAATTTATTATTATTATTATTATTATTATTATTATTATTATTATTATTATTATTATTATTATTATTATTATACTGATAAAATACTTATCAGAGCAATTCCTGACTGAGAGCGTGGCGTGGTTGTGCGTTGCAGGTCGCGAGGAGACCAGGAGCTGGGCCCCAGCGAGCGCGTGCGCTTCTCCGACAACAACAACACGGTGGTGCTGAGCCTGCAGCGCGTGACGCGCGATGACGTGGGCACGTACTCGCTGGTGGCGAAGAACGCGGCGGGGGAGGCGCGCACCGCCTTCGACCTGCGCCTCCTCGACGACGCGGCGGCGGCGGCGGCCAGTGACGGCGAGGCGCCCGTCTTCCTGCGCCGCCTCAGCGACCTCGCCGTCAAAGTGGGCACCCGCACCCGCTTCCTCGTCGAGATCCGCAGCTCCTCCGATGTCCAGGTGCGTCAGTGGGGTCGCTGCCGCTCAAGGGGGGCGTGACCTGGCCCAGCGTTTGTCTGCGGGCGCGTGCTTCACAGTAGTGATGCGGCATTGACGACAAAATATCCGTGTTACCTATCATCGATGTTCGAAATTAAAACATCGATGTTATAATACATTGACTAAAAGTCTTTGATGTTTTTGAACATCAATCTTTGAGAGTTAGTTTTGTAAACTCTAACATTGAATTTACGCGCAAAAACTGTAATTTTATAATTGCCGTGCATTTTAATTTATCATTAAAAAGTTAAAAACGACTCCCATTTGCAAGATACGAGGAAAGACGAAGGAAATACCAGGGCAATTGTCACATCTCGAGGGAGGGATTGTAGTCTGCTCGATGAATGTAATAGAAAGCGCGTTAGTTTGGTTCGAACAAAAGCACAGTGGTACCATTAGTTATTATTTCGTATTTTAATCTTTACAAGCCGACCTGGATGGCCGAGGTGGCTAAGAGCGAGTACCGACTCAGCGCTTCGGTCCGAAGGGTCGCGGGATCGAGTCCCGCCTTGGGCATGGCTGTTTGTCCCTTGACTTTGTGTGTGTTGTCGCGGAGGGCCTCGCGTTCTGCTGACCCCAGATCAGAGGAGCCCGCAAGTGTATGTCTAGTGTATGGTTGAATATGCGTTCCTTCGGGACGTAAAGGGCAACGGGATCTCGGCTGGATAAAAGCCCTAGGAAAAAGAATCTTTACAAAATTGTGATAATGGGCATTTTTCATCCACGAACAAAACATGTAAAACGTAAGAACATTGAGCCCAAAACATCAATGTTCAAAATCATCGAACTGAATACATCGATATTGAAAACTTCAATGTTTTATAGAAATATATTTTATAGAAATATCAATGTTTTGAAAACATCGACGTCGATGTCACATCCCTACTTCACAGGGGCTGACGAATGCAGTGCTGATTATGCCATTTATGGTAGTGTTAGGGAAAGTAGTGGGCTGGCCACTTGGCGTGCCGTGGCCCTGCACTTACCTGCAGGCGCCTGCTTCACACTGCCCGATAAATGCAGTGCAAATTGAGCCCTTTTGAATAGTGTTAGCGATAATACTGAGCTGTTGACGTGGGCCTCACAAATGGCGCGCCCTGGTCCAGTGGTTCGCTGCTTGTCGAGACAGCCCGAAGGGAGGGGAGGATGCGTCGTTCGCATTGCTGAAAGAAGGAAATTTATTAGTGGCAATTGAAACTGAGTGACGTTTAAAATTATGTTTCTTGATTATAGTCAATGTTTGTTTTTCTAATCGAACATTGAGGACCGTTGAACACATCTAAAAAAATCTAATTCCCCTTTTCGAATTAAATAAACGGGCTAGTTTTTTCGATTTTTTTTATTTGCTTGCGACTCCTCTAAAGACATTCCACAAAAAATCGCTAAACCACCGTAGGTTACAGTTACAAGCAAAACTGTCGAGAGATACGATAATGAATCAAATGAAGCGGCCTTTATGCAGCCGGTTGGCAGGGAAAGTAGGTCAAAACAGACGAACTGAGAGCAATGTCGGTCGCGATCGACTCTAGTCTATTAATATGTTAGTGGCACTAGGGTCACTGCGTTCAACTGCGTGCAGTCTGACTTCAAATTTTGCATTTGAACAGCACTGAGTTAAGTGATCGGTTTTCGTCTACACGTAAGGTGCAAATTGGCACTTTTTTTAAGGTAATCGACAAATTGACTAGTAAAATGAAAGCTACGAAACAGCCTGAAAAAATTCTAAGAATGCCTTGGGAAAGCTTTCTTTTCCAATTTCCTTCATTTGAACATTTCAAATTGTGTAAATCATAAACACTGCACCTAGATATTGATTAATTGTGTCACTGGCTGGGACAAATCAATACTTTTCCAGAAGAGGGCTTACACTTCATTGATTGACGAGCCACCCTCCCCCACCCCCACAATTCGCTTGATGCCGCGACGAACCCTCATTTGCTTATGAGACTTAACCGGAATATAGGTTATCATTGATAATACGCGTTTTAAAAATTTGAAAAGCTTTTCAGTTTTAGAGGAAACCGAGAACGGCGGTTTGACGTGTCAGCCTGGTGAACAAAAAGCAAATGCATTGGAGTGTTTTTCAGTGATACATTATGATAGGCTCTCTCTAAGACAGCTTAGTTCTAATCGCCAGCACCAGGTCTGGCGTTTTCTGTTCTCATGCTACGCATTCCCACCACTACCGGTCAGTTACTGTGATTGTCAGGGCCTATGCACATGAGCATTACGTTGAAACGCGTTAAGTAACGCGCGTTAGAGAAAAACACCGTATTTTATGCGAAACGGGACACGAGCGCTTTGGCCGTTCCGCCTAAGATACAGTGTTAATGTACGACTCGCGTTACTTATCGCGCGTCTACGTAACGCTCGTGTGACATTCGTCTCAACGGTCTGGGTTGAGAAGGCACACTACTTCGGAAACCACGAGTCCCGCATATATAGGAAATGTCCCTTCTATTGGACGGTAGTAACTTTTCTGAACATTTCTATCTATACTACTTCTAAACGTGCAAAGAACTCCAAATTTACATTGAATAGATCTTTGATAATAACCTACCTGCTGGTGGCTGGTGAAGTTTAAAAAAAATATGAATGGCTGCGCAGTGAGTGTTGCATGTTAGATGTGAAAACGGAGTGCAGTCCAAGTTTACACTGCCTTTATCACCGGTCAGAGAGATACTCACTACAATGGTTGACAGCCGTTTAGTCCTACTTGTACAGAAAGATCTGGCTTCTCTTAGCATTCAATTACAAGTGAAACAATAGATAAAGGCTACATGCGTATTTATGTGGTACAGCGGAAATAATAAGTTCTAATCTCGAAAGTACATAAAAGATACGAATTACATACTTATTTTCATTGCAATTGATAAGAATTGTGGTTTTGGATGTAAAGAACGCAATGGAAATGCATGATTAATGTCGTAACTTGTAATTGATAATGTAAATCTGAGAAATGAACTTCCTGATAGAAGAGAATGGGTGCATTTTTAGTCATAATTTGTTATCTCTGGTCACCCAGGCTGAATTACTGCGACCTCTACCACAAGGTTATGTAACTCAGATAGGGGATATAATTCATGCATAAGTTACCGCGAACTCAAGCACTCGCGAAATTAGGCATAATAGACATACTAAATGAATTGATGTTCTTTTCATTACAAAGTTACGTAAACGGTAATTAGGAAAGCGAGAATGTGAAAATAACTCTTGCGGTGGGAGTTTCAACTTTTTTTAATGGCTTTTTGTTTGAATTTTTTTATTGTGCGTCCTTCTTGAGGAATAACATTCGATGATATGTTTGTTAGTTAGAATACGAATAATTTTTGTTTCTCCTTCCTATCTTTATTAAAATCTGCAGACTTTCATGTCTCCACGCAGAAATTCACACAGAAATGATTAGAAATATCCGTATGTGTTGAGAAAACATCGTTTATGAAAGCCTGACATAGCATTATGCCGTTAAGGTTATTAATGGTATATCGCGGGATGAAGTTTGCAACATGTAATGCGGCTGCATAAAAGAGGAGTTTAGGAATTCTATCTCGCCAAATCACACATGATACTCGAGAAGCTCCTCGTATGAAATCCAAAAAGATCAGGGACAATGGAGTAAATTGGCAAGGGACAATAAAGAAGCTAATGCATTGTGAACTGAGAACGTTAGTGCCCTTGAGAATAACAGTAAGCTAATGATCACATGCAGGTATAAACGACGATATACCTGCAAGAGGTCCCTTCTTTCTTAGTAAAGAAGTTTCTATTCTTGAAGAAAACGTGTGCATAAAATCTTGCAGAATATTTAGACTTATTGTTTAGGCAGTTCTGCTTATTTGATTATGTATGTATCGGTTAAAATGACAAATATCAACGAATATTGCAGTACAGCTAATTGTTGGTTTGACCTTACTTATTTCCCCGCATAAAATTTAAATATCAATATGAAATGAGACATTTTACACATCATTCATTGTATTTTTGTGCTTATATTTCATTTACAGCATTATTTTCATACAATTCCGTGCTTTGTTGTTGAAGTTATCTGCGCACTAGCCAAAAAGAATACGAGTAAGTAGGTAACACAGATGCCAACTTGTGCCAAGGCCACTCCAAACAATGCGTCTTTAACGAACCATTTCCTGGGCTAACTAATTACGTAGATTGGTTTTAGATAGCGCTGACCACCGAGCTCAAACTCGCCGAAAGACCGTTACATATAATTAACACTTCGCTTTAATAGTTTTATTTCATCCGATTGATGAGGGTGTCCAACAAGGAAACATGAGGGACAATGATTTTTTTGAGATGAGGCCTTTCAAATGTACTTGTGAGCTTCCAATGGACAGAGAGTAGTCGAAGGGATTGAGGATTGTATATTACCAAATAGATCCTGAAATTACCTCTACAAGAAATGATATGAGTTTAAAAGTCGAATGATTTTTTCGATAATAATTATCTTAAAATGAAATTTCAATACCCTTGAACATAAAAATGTGGCAATAACATTACCGTTTTACATTAGATATTATAGTAACTCTGATGAATAATCTCAATACTTTTCAAAATTTTCATTTAAATTCGAATCTATTTATAACGCTCTTTTGAATGGATATTGGAAGTTGAAAACATTTAGAAAATTAAATTTTGTCTGAGAGATGAGAAAGTTTGTCCTTGACTACAAGTCAACTATTGAAAGATTATTCAAACCTTTGTAATATAATATAATATTGATACACTATTCATCATGAGGCGAACTAGGTGATGGATGCAGCACATCTATGAGCTGGAATAACATGAAAAATCTATTGAAGTGGGTGGTGATAATAAGTACACTGGCAATTAGAATACTGTATCCGAGAAAAATAAATCAGAAAATAATTCTTCCTATTTTCTTCCGTTTAAAGAGAAATGTTGACTTAAATGACAGATCCCTGCTATCTATTATGCACCATGCTCGGTTTTTCCTTTTTCGGATTTAGAGTTGGTCACGGTTGCAAATGATTGCCACATACTTATCCGTTTTTTTCCGTTACTAATAATCGTACATAATAGCTTCCTTACGTCAATCCTGCCAGCCAAACTTCTCGTGGTTCACAAGTCATAACCCAATGGTAATTGTAGTTTGTATTTTCGTACTGTAACTTAAAAAATAATACTGACTAGTGGCCAGCAGCTGCAAAAATGCTGCTGAACAAGTCCACCCAAAAAGATTTTCCAAAACGTTCCACACACACTCTGCAAGAATAAGGAATGACATACTCTCAAATAGCATTAAAATATATTAAATATATTAACAGGCTTCACCAGTACTTCAATAATATACATGTACAATTCAATACATGTAGTATGGTATATCTAAATATACTGTACAACAGTTCTTTACGTATCAAGAATATCAAAAAAGTTGTTGTTCCATAACACAATACGTGTATAGCAAATATTTAATGCCAAGTGGCCTTATTTGAAGCCTTGATGTCGCATGGCATCAGCTGTATTGTAAGTAGTGGCGTACTGTGCATGAGAATTTAGTCGGAACGCGTAGTATGGGAATGGGCAGGAAAACTCAACCAAATTTGCATTTTCCAGACAAGAACGAAAGTTTTTCATTGTATTTGGACTTTTCCCGAGTACCTGAATATCTGTTAAAACAAAATGCACCTCTCACTTGGCTGAAGCATAGATTTCTTTCAATTTCTGCGCGCATGTGAAATTAGTAATATAGATTATGTAGAACGATGAAGCTTCAGTCAATCTTCAAATTCGATTATTCTGTCTAAAATGAACAACATATCTTTAACACCGATTTCTCTGCACCAGCCGTCGCACACCACAAGAAGGTGAAATCGGGCGCTCGCCAACTAGGTTCTCGGGCACCGGGCCAAATATCTTTCTCACATGCTACATTGGGCTTCCAAGGTGTACGTGGGAATTAATGGAAAATGCAGTTCAACACACTGGGAATCCAAAAGAAATTTAATGCTAATATTGGGCCTTGTAAGCAACGATTCAGGAGCTTGCACTAAAAAATCTACGACACAGGGAGTAACAGCCTTTCATGTCATAGGACACACTTCCAGACATCACCCTCGTTAGAATCAATTAGCAACATCTCGACGGGGCGCTTACGCGAATCAGTGGAGGGGGAATGTTTGTGAACGTACCCGAGAGGCTTTTCGAGTTTTAAAGCGATAATCCGCGCCGGAGCTCTCCCTTTTAACGCGGGCGCTTCTCGCACGTGCGTATAAATAGCGTGGCGGCGCGATGGGAGCCCGCGTTCGCGGAGGCGCGCGCCGTCGCCGCCGCCGTCGCCGCCGGCACGCTTCCCGTCCGGCGTAAAGGATATTTCAGGCGGCGCGCCTGCCCTGCCCTGCCCTGCCCAGCCACCGACTCGGCGACCAAGAGGCGGCGGGTGGGCGAGCAGGCGGATGGAAGGGCGAGAAGGGTGGCGGGTGAGTGAGCTGGAGGGCGGGTGGGCGGGCGATCAGGTGGGTGGGATGGCGAGCAGGGGTTGGCGAACAGGCGAACTGGAGACCGAGCGAGTAGGCCGGGTGTGTCGGAGGGCGGACGAGTAGGAAGGCGGGCGAGTAGGAGGTCAGGCGAGTAGGAAAGCAGGCGAGTGGGAGGGCGGGCAAGTAGAAGCGCGGGAAAGTAGGAGGGCGGACGAGTAGGAAGGCAGGCGAGTAGGAGGGCGGGCGAGTAGGAGGGCGTGTGAGTAGGTAGGCAGGCGAGTAGGAGGGCGGGCGAGTAGGAGGGCAGGCGAGTAGGAGGGCGGGCGAGTAGAAGGGCGGGCGAGTAGGAGTCGGGGCGAGTAGGAGGACAGGCGAAGAGGATGGGAGGGCGAGCAGAGTGGTGAGTGGACGAACGAGCAGTGTTGCCAGGGGGCGCGCCAGAGAGCGGGTGAGCATGCGGGTGGTAGTCCAAACAGGAGGGGAGGTGAACGAGCTGAGGGGCATGCGAGCAGGAGGGCGGGCGAGCATGAAGATTCACGTGCACGAGGATAGGAGAACGAACAGTGTGGCCGGTAGGCGAGCAGAAGGGTGGGCAAGCGAGCAATGTGGCGGACGGTCCGGCAGGGTGGCGAGCGAACGGGGAGGAGGGCTGGGTGACAGGTGGGCGGGGGCCGACCGGTACGCAAACACGAGGGCGGATTGGAGCGCCAGAAAGCGGGTATGTGAACAAGCGAGTGGGCGGAGGAGCGTGCGTGATGGTTGGCGGGCAGTTTGGAGCTAGTTGCGGAATATTTGATAGGCACGATTATGAATAAAATAGATAATGGATGAGGATGGTTAATTGGCGGGATGGTTGGAGGGAAGAGTGGTAGTGAGCAGGATGATCGACAGGCAGATTGGTCATCAGCCAGGATGGTCGGCGGCCGGGATTCTCGGCAGACAGGATGGCCGGGAGTTTGACGGGGGGAGTGGTCTGTGGGTAGGCGGACGCATTCACGAAGGCCCACTCGCCCCACCGTCGCTGTCGCCGCCCACCTTTGCCGCTGCCGCTGCCGCCGCCGCTATAAAAAGAGCAAGGCCTGGCGACGTCACGGACAATACGGAGCGGGGAAAAGCCGGTGTACTTTTTGTTCGCGTCAAGAATCAACTTGGCAACGGCGTCGATTTTGTCTTCCTGTCGTCTTTAATGGCATGGAAGTGTGTTTTATGGATATGCTGTCATTGTGAAGATATATAATTCTGCAATAAGGTGAAATTCTGTTTTGTTATTCCCTTCAATGTTTTTTACACAAAAACACAAACGTTTTAATACGTAATAAATGTTCAAATATCCGTGAAATTCACTAATCTTCTAATTACCTATATGTACCGTCAACTGTTTCTTTATATTTCACAACACTTCTCACTGATGGTAGAAACATGAGATAAAAGAAGAGAGCCAATAAACTTCGTGAATAAACAGATCTATTCTTTTGGTATCCTACAAATGCCAAGAAATGCTGGAAAAGCTAAGAACATTGTTCTGATCAGCTGCTTCATGCAGAGTGACGCTAATAGTAGATTCAGAGATTATCCGTGGTGTTTGAGAAGTGATGTTGGCAACGTGACGATCTAAATAGTAACTCGCAACCCTCTTGAGATAGACTTTTAGATTCTTAGCGGCGTTTGAAAAAACACAGCTGAGCACTATTGATCGATGTTAACTGATACTGATTTCAAAGGAAACTGTGCCGAGAGAATGCGCAGTCTGAAGTGTTTTACGACCACAGGATCATTCACAACCAATACTTACATCCGCAGAACTTTTCAAAGACAATATTGTTAAAGTTATTTCGATTCAAACGAATGGATTCACGAGATTACTGAAGCTTGAGCCTCACTGTTTAAGAGTGCAGACTACAATTAGACATTGATTTTAAAGCCAACGGTTGACATCATGGACAAATTTTGTATTAGTGAATTCCATCGCTATTTGACGGTAAAAGCTTACAAAAATGGTAATATACAATACTCTGACCGCACTTATATCCAAACTGCAAATACGGAAATAAAATAAATCACAAGTAAGATCTAACATTTCCCATCTGCGATTAATCTATTTTTGTATCTGAGCAGAAAGTCTTCTGACACTTCTTACTATCAGGAACATTAGATATTCTGCAGCACAAATTCAATGAAGACACTAAAATAACAAATTGCTCTAATACATGGAGTGGGAGTAAACTTATTACGCTTAGTACGCTTTTTCTAATCAAATAACAGAAAGTATAATGATTTTGCCGCGTTTATTTCTCAAGCAAAAGACAGAGCCATGTAGAACATTGGTACTCAACAAACAGGAAACGGTGTTCTTTACCTTTAGCGTTGGCAAACACGTATCTCTCTCTCTCTTTCTCTTTCTCTCACTCTCATCTACATACACACACTCTCTCGCTCTCTCACTGTCATCATAGTGACTTAGTAGTCCAGAGAACTACAGAATGCTAAATTGATATCCCTTGCATTGCCAAAAGATGGCAAAAGTAAAATTGCTTAAGAATGAATGAAACATCCTTAAAAGTTAGGGTAATATAGCTCCTGCGACTCACGAGCAAAGAGGCAACATACTTTCAGTACATCGACAGATACAAACAGGAAATTGCCTTCAAATATGAGTGAATACAAATGAACGTACATTTAACCCCCTGGACTTTTAAATAATATTAGGGAAAAAAGTTGCAAAAAAGCATAAATAATACGGTGTAACAGATATGTAAAACGTTTTTTTTATCAAAGTAAAAAGTCAAAAAGATCGAAACATTAAAGGAAAGTCTTAAAAAATATTATTATAAAGAAAAGTCTTAATATTACCTTGATGCAGTACCAAGACATAGTAAAACATTAAATGCAAACAGATATGCTACGAACCTCTTGCACTCATGTGGATTTGATTACCGAATTGCTTCACGAAGCTGGAATTAAACGCGTTAATTTATATTCTTTATATTTTTCTCTCATTAGCACATAGAAACCTTCAAATAAAGCATATTTCCCAGTGCACTACACATAACGTGATCAAAGCGCGTAAGCGCTAACCAATTGGTAATTTTTCGATTGAGTGATTTAGTGCTAGAAGAAGGCAGTTTTTTTTTGCTTTCTCGCCTACTACATAGAATAGAAGTGAAGAGAAAGTGTTGTAATGCTGCTGCGGAATGTGGCGATTTTTCGTAAAAGAAACTTCTATTGCATGACCCTCTTATCGAAAAAAATGGATAAATCTGTCTCCTAACATGCAGTAAATAACTTGCGATTGTAAGAATTCAAGTTGTGTAAGTCTTTGGCACTGCAAAACTGGTTGACGACAAAACGTCTGTCTCTCAGCCTGTGGTCAACACTAGCGCCTATACCGCACAGACGACTTTCTCCTTCATTGACTTTCCCCAATCGATCTGGCCGAAATCGAGGTCATCCGAATTTGAAACGGATATTTTGGTTATCGGGGATACTGTGCATAAAGTCTCAACATTTTCAAAATTTTCTCAAAATGATTCCAAGTAAGGTAGAGAATGACGGAAGTCTCATTTTCGTTGAGCTCTAAACTTTCGAAAATTGCGAAAAATGTGAAGTCTTCAACAACAACAACAACAACAACAACAACAACAACAACAACAATAATAATAATAATAATAATAATAATAATAATGAAAATATATATTTTCCGTACATGAAGTGTGTTCTTTAAAGATAGATTTTTAAACGGTCATGTAGAATTTTTAGATAATATGAGTAGTTCTCAAAAACAGGTTTATTTTTTATGTACTTTTTTTATATAATGCACAGTTAGTTTATAAAAGCGCCACTGGTTCCGTTTTCGTTGATCACTGCATTATTGACAATTGCAAAAATTAAAAATAATCCTGTGTCTTCTCTTAAGTACAACATTGGAGATAGAAATATTTTCCTTAAAGAAATATATTCTTTAAAATTAGATCTTGAAATAATGTCGATGGAAATCTGTGAATTTTTGAAAATTGCAAATTTAAATGTTCAACATTAATTTTAAAGCGTCGGGAAGAATACATTCAAATATGATGCCGGTGGTGCACGGGTAACAGTAATGAAAAGTTAATGCAAAGGGTGTTCTAAATATATCTCAGGTTGTTCCATTCGTAGAGTCGAAAAGTAATATTTGATTATTGAAAACTCATTTGCAGGATTAAGTATTCTTATAATATTGCGCAGGTGTTGAAAATAAAGCGAGAAAGAAAATGTGTGCTATTGCGGCACACACAGTTCAGTAAATCTCGGGATAATGAGTTTCTGCTCAGCCTGTGTTATTAATTAACAGCTTAGATTTTAGGTATATCTTAACGCGTCTATGAACTCTATTAACAGACAGAAATATCGCTTCAGTTAAGCAGGTTACAATTTTGAACTTTGGCGATGCTACCTTGTGCTCCAGAGCATGTGGAACCTTTCTTTGTTTTGGAATGAAACTATATATTTTATTGCAATCACGTTACATTGTCTATATTATTAATTTCCAACGCGCACAGAAATTGAAAGAAAATTATGCAGCGTCCGGCCTTTTGAAATTGTCTATAGTTTCATTAGATACCCTGATTAATTGATTAGTGATTTTTGGCGCGCCAACAACTAAGATCGTTAGTCCCATAAGTGTAGTACATACTTTTGTCGCGAGAGGTGGCGTTTATATTCCATTGCTGGATGGCGAGATCAGGCGCCAACAACGCTTGCTGGAATTTTCCCCAACCACATATCTCCCACCAGCGTGTTACCGATCCAACCAGGAAAAGCACTAATCTCCTGACTGGTCTCTCGACAAATGTGGTAGTGTAGTATAGTGCATGTGTGTGTGTGTGTGTATGTGCGTGTAGGATGTGAGAATAGGACAAGGAGGAGGAAGGAATGATTTTTAATTTTAGGATTTCCACAGGCATACATATCATTTTCTCAGGGGGCAGATGAGTTGAAAATTAGCTGTCATATATAGACTGCAGTGAACAGCTGAATGGAGTTCTAGACGATAAGTAGTTTCGATGATAATACTAGTGGGATTATTTTTGTGTGGGTATTTAGTCAGAGATGAACAACTGATTTAGGGAGGTTTAAGGGAGTCTGCAGATATCGTGATTTTATTCTATTTGGTGTTGTATGTGTTTTACTGAGTTAGAATATTGATGCACAGAAAGCTTGGGAGAGGGATGAGAAAAATATAGAGACAAATTATTTATGTCTTAATATATTTTTCTATTTCGTTTTGGATTTGCATGCAGCTTATATATCTAAGAGATTTTATAATTTCCTTGATACATTTATTTGTATTATTATTTTTTATAATTGTTTTGTGTTGCACTATTCCAAATGGAGCAAGCATATGAGGGTTTGTCTTACGATTGAATTATATATAATCATGTTACAATAAGTGGTAAGTGTAGATTTACTTATTTATTGTGGTAATTGTAGATTTATTATCAGTGGTAAGTGTAGCGTTTATTATTATATATTTTTGATATCCTAAAGCACGCCTTGACATTTCGTGTTCCGAGCGCGCGAGTGAGCCAGTAGCGCAGCGGCGCAAGTAGCGTATTAAGTGTCAGTGTTAATACCAGAATCTGTTGATAAGCGTCGGTCGGTCGGCTTGCGTATTAATTCCAATAGCCGGTTTACTTCACTTAATAGTATATACCGATGGTTCTTCCGGTTCGTGGCACTTTTTCCTTGCACACATAATAGCTGATTCCGAAAAGTAATGGAGGATTGGCAAGGCCGGGACTTTTAAAGCTGAGTGGGAGCTCGATTATTTTTTATCACTAATGTCAGGAAGTCGAAATGCTTGATATGAAACCTTGTTAATAAAAAATTCCTTCAAGGCGCTAGTCAGGTGTCTATGAAAAATATGTTACAAACTTCAAGGGCATGTAGCGGGGTTGAAACGATCACCCTTTTTGTCAGTGAACAAATTTTAGGAATTTGTATACAACGGAGCAATATGCATTTACACACATGGTGTTTGACCCTGATTTTTAGGTAACCTCGTGTGCACAGATGTTCTTCACGTGCACACGAGGAATCATGTGCACACATGGAATCTCCTTAATTGCGTCAGAACATAGTCTGCCCAACATCTGTCGATAAACATTTGCCTAAAGTCGGGAGCAAATGCCATTAGTATAAATGCATTTACCTCCCTTTTACATAACCAGTAGCGGTAGCTCAGTGCATCAACTGATGTCACTGCAGCGCTTCTGACCGGGAGGTCCTAGGTTCGAGTCCTGGCGACGGCAGGATTTTCAACACTAGCTTTTCAGTTAGGTCGAATTCAGTCACTGTCTGGAGGAGAATTCTAGCGGCCGGCTGCTCTGATCGGTAGTTTTCCGTGGTTTCTCCGATCTACACCAGGCGAATGCCGAAGTAGTACCTTATCAAACGGGCCACGGACCGCACGCGATCTGTCCTTCCTCTTCCTTGTCCTATCCTCTCCCCTTACACACGCACTTACACTAACATGCACTACACTACCACATATTCCGGGAGACCGGTCGGGAGCTTAGAGCTTGTCCCGGCTGGGGCGGTGCCCGCTGGTGGGAGAGTCCTGGTTAGGGGGAAACCCCACTAGCCGACGGTAGGTCGGCGCCGGATCTCGCCATCCAGCGGGGGAAGATCACCGCCATCTCCCGAGAAAAAACATGTACTACACTAACGGGACTAATGACCGAAGCCGTTGACGCGCCCGGAAACACGAAAAAATCAATCAACCTTTTACATGAAACTCACCATTACTTGTTTACTGGCAAAAAGTGAACATTTTCGGCTCCTCTACGTGCCCTAGAAGTATGTTTCATTTATTCTGAGACACCTGCATTTCGTATTATTGTTTCCGTTCCTCGTTCCAAATTTTGGTCACGTTTAGAGGTTTTATGTTATGTGAGAGCGTGGTAACAAGGATTTACGTTATTACAACGGTGATCATAACATTCTTATTTCACTGGCATTTTCAGTTACCTCCCAAGCGAATTTAATAAACTTTACATTCTACAATTCTAGAATTAGTTAATTCTATATTTCACTCAAGTATTGACGTATTGTTAACTTTATGAAAACTATTTTCAATTTACACCAAACACTAATACACAATTTGGGGTCTCTGACAATCTAAAAGTTGATTTGAGAATTAATTATAGAAAATCTATAATTTACTCAGTACGACATCATTATATCAAAAAAAATGATTCAAATGCTCTCTGAATCAAAGTTCCTCTAAATGGACCTTCGTATTCTTAAACATTTTCGCGCCTTTCTTAACCGTTGGAATGACTGTGGCTGAGTTCCAAGAACCTTGACTTTCTCCGGGCTTCTTTAAACATTTCTCAACCCAGAAAAGTCAGATGTCTACCGTTCTATGTCGTAGTATTTACCACTTTAGACATCAAAATAAATTTGATATCTCCATCGATAGTTTGTTGGGATGTGTTAATGCATTCGCCTTGATGTCGAATATTTACGTTTCCTTCCTTTTCAAGTAAAATGTTTGATCTTACGTTTCTGTGTTTTTGCTTCAGAGGAATTAATTCACCCAAGATTTTCTCTCAATTTGATATATCTGAATTATTTTACTTCTTCACATCTCCATTTTCTCGTCACACACACATACATAATACTTTACAAATTGCCAGTTATTTTTAAAATACAGCAAAACATCAAGAGATAGGAAAGACGGTTTTCTTTAGTTGGTATTGCTTTCGAAGTCACGGCCACAACAAATATGGATACGAAGCAGAAATATCTCGGCTGGATAATTCATACGGATATTCGTGATATGCATTACAATTTTGGTTTTGTTGATGTTAATGTTTCGTCATGGCAATTCCTCTTTCTCTTGGCCTTTCCGTACACACTGATTCAAGTGCCATTGCTTTCCAAAATGTTATTTTTTGAGTTCGCATCATTTTGTATTACAAAAGTCTGAAAAGACGATGTGGTTTTGTATTAAAAATGTACTTGAAACACCGTTGGGACGTTTAGACTATTTGGATTGCATTCCAATTTCATCACCGATCGGAAGTTTGTGATCTGAATGTTCGATATACCACGTTGGTCGTTTATTTTTTCACGGTACGCAAATTGTGAAGTCTTACATTCACATTCAAAACAGATTATACTGACTTCGGAATATGCATCTCTTGGAAAAAATTATTTCATAATTTTTAATAAATTAGGTGTGGAGCATTAAAATATAAAATATTCGATCTATTAAAAAAATATCCATTACGAATAAAAGTACTTAAGAATTTTCGCAAGTCTTTCTTCTGATATTTCATTATTTTTCTTTCCTGAATTTTCTACATTCGACCTGCGTAGTCTCCTGCACATTCTTGTTCCTCGGAAAATACAGTTGCGTTATATTCCACCATCAGTAAGGAAACTTTTAGGAACACTGAAAGGGCGCTTCTATCACCAGGGTGGACATAATCAATGGACTACCCTGAGCAGCGCCTGGGCGAGAGATTTTATCTGAGCCACGCCCAATTTGCACTACTGAATTTGAATGTCACTCCTTCCTATCTTTGATCACATACGAAATCACATAGTTCATAATATAATTTATAAATTGTTTCTTGGAATCTTCAGCACAATTTAACCCATATAAAGTCTCAAGCAAATAATACAGAAATGTCTGATATAAAAATACTTTACATTCAAATATAAAATTTTTATTACATATATAGAGCTTTTGACGAAGTTTCGATAATGTTGAACGAACATTCTGGAACAATAGTAGTACCAAATTTTCTGATTATTTGAAAGCATTGTCTCATGTGTATCAAGAAAAAAGTTAATATTATTTTTTTACCTACGGGCTATATGAATACGATTGTTGGTTGCTGTAACTGTTCATTCCTGTGAAAAATTCATATAAGGCGTTACGTAATTTAGTACATCCAACATATCAGTACAAGGGCAATGAAGTACCATAACCTCACGTGATTCACATACATGTTTTTATATTTTTCGGTAATTTACTGGTACTATTTCAACATTTAGTAGAACTTATAAAGTGCCAGAGGATTATATAAGGTAACGCTTATAAATGCCTAAACACTTCTACACGAATTACATTTTACTACAAATATGGCTCTCACATTTGTTCACGTAAAATTTCAGAGGTGTTATGAAGTTAAGAAACAATATATTAAAACTTTAATTGCATATATAGACTTGAAATAACTTCCATGGGCGAAACAGTGACTCTACTGAATCCTGTCCTTTCTACTGAATGTCTCATGTTAGCTGCCTCAGCGCCGCCTGAGCTGTAGGCAATTTGCGATACATGTGTGAAGTGCGTTGCATGGCAGGCGTTAACATATTTAAATCATTGGAATAAAATACGTTTACATCAGAATATACATTCATTTGAATGTCAGTCATTCTAGTGACTTACCATAACTGCTTCCACCGTTTCGCATGTTTCGTTTATAATTTTGTTTTTCTATTTGTCTTCCATGCGTGTGGCAGAAAATCATAGGATTAACCGTGGATTCTGCGGAGGAATACATGGCAGTGTTGTGAAATAATAATTTTACTTTCCACGGCATATTATTACATTACTATATTTACTGCTTTATTGCTTATGATTGCCTATGATAAGGACGTCGATATAGCATAACTTATCTGAATATCTGCATAACGTATCTGAATCGCGAGGATAATGGTTACGAGGTAATTATGAACACAGTTGAATGTGATGCTACACGTTCTCTTACGAAGAGAATTATGAAAGGGAATTGTGCGAGGGAAAGATGAAAATACAAACCTAGTCAAGAGAACGTCTAGTTAAGTAGTAAATAAGTAAACATAAATCATTAAAATTAGGCTCAAATTAGTGAACGTACGTTCGGGAAGATTAAACATCCGGAAAAGAAGAGACCGTCGAATGGACTGTAACTTCTTTCTCTCCAATCACCAATCTCTATTTGATAGAAACTTGTGGATTGCAACACATGTACAGTTATTACATCATAATAATCTTCTAGGTGCTCGGGTAAATGATCCCATCTCGAACATATTTTTCGTGTAGTTTCACTTGAACTATTGAATAAGTGTATCGAATAATTTTAGTTCAGAGTTAGGATGGTCGTTACATAGCTAAATCGATTTCAGCCGCTATCTGGGGAAGAATTCTAGCGGGCGGCTGCTTTGAACGGTAGTTTTTTCGTTTTCTCCGTTAAGTACCAGACGATTGCCGGAGAAGTATCCAAACACACGGGCCACGGAACGCGCGCGATCTCTCCTTCCACTTCCTTGTCCTATCCTCTCTCCTTACTTTCTCTCGTTCTCTCTCTCTCTCTCTCTCTCTCTCTCTCATACACACACACACTTACATGCACTACATAACAACATATGTCCGGAGACTAGGCGGGAGCCTATAGCTTGTCCCGGCTGGGGCGACGCCCCGCTGATAGCGGAGTTACCTGTGAGGAGAAATCCCTCGCAAACCGACGTGAAGGTCGGCTCCGGATTTATTTTCCAAACTTATGTATTATAAATGAAAAAATTAAAAAATGAGAAAACTAGCTTTAACACTGCGAGCGAGCCAGCCGCGGGACGTGCATGCGAGCGTGCGTGCGTGCGAGCGTGCGTGCGTGCGTGCGTGCGTGCGAGCGTGCGTGCGAGCGTGCATGCGAGCGTGCGAGCGAGCGTGCGTGCGAGCGTGTGCGTACGGGGCCCCGACTCCTGTGCGTCCGCAGGTGGCGTGGCACCGCAACGACGAGCGGGTGCTGGAGGGCGAGCGCTTCACCTTCCTGCACGAGGGCAACTTCTTCTGCGTGGATGTGGCGCCCGTCATGGTGGAGGACGGCGGCCGGTGGACGTGCATGGCGGAGAACACGGCCGGCCGCTCCTCCTGCTCCTCCTACCTCAACGTGCTCGGTGAGTGAGCGGGCACGTGCACATTACACATGGGATTTGAAAGGGTTAGTGGGAGAGGGTTTTATCTATCAACTGGATTCGGCGAGAGTGCGAATTGACATTTTTTGACAAAGGTGATGTTAAAAAATAATTAAAAACACAAGAAAACATTGGTGGCGTGTATCGGTAGCTGTGTGATACAGTGTGGAACAATGTGGTGTTATATAGAGATACGAGTACGCATATTCAATGCAACAGTGCGTAAAACAGGAGAAGTGGATGCTATTCTCAGTACGTGTGACTAATGTTTTGTACAATTTGAATATTTACTATTTCTCAATAGCAAAAATTAATCCAAACTTTTTACAAACATGTACACAGAACTAAAATGTGAGTATAGAAATCCAACAGTACGTATTAAAAAACTGAAAACCCCAATGCGTGAACTAATACCTAAAACACAACTTGCCTAAAGTCTTATAAAAATTTAATACAATTTTGGTTATCGCTGTTACCTGGATGCCTTCAAATAACACCCCCTATCCTTTCCGCCGTTTCCGCTCTCGTGCTGACGTGCCCGTGCGGGTCCCTGTGTGCGCAGTGCCCAAGGCGTACAAGGCGCCGGAGTTCGTGGAGGAGCTGCGCGCGCTGCTCACGGAGCAGGGCACGGTGTCGCTGGAGTGCAAGGTGGTGGGCGTGCCGACGCCCGCGCTGCGCTGGTACAAGGACGGGCGCGAGATCCGCGCGGGCGACGTCTTCGCCCTGAGCGCCGACCCGGCCGACCCCACCGCCCTCGGCACCTACACCTGCGAGGCCTCCAACTGCATGGGCCGCACCTACTCGTCGTCGCGCGTCCACGTCGTGGGCAAGGGCAGCCGCGAGGGCTCGCTCCAGCCGGCCGACAGGTGAGTGCCCACACACCTGTCGTGTAGGCTTATATGATTATTATTATTATTATTATTATTTATTTATTTATTTATTTATTTATTTATTTATTTATTTATTTATTTATTTATTTATTTATTTATTTATTTATTTATTTATTTATTTATTTATTTATTTATTTATTTATTTATTTATTTATTTATTTATAATTTTAGTCGGTCAGAAAAAATATTGACTGGCCGTTTCTGGAACTAACAATATTTGTTTACATCGGCTCGCCAGTTTTATATCGTTGTTACCGTAGAATGTTACTCCACTGGCGAGCGAACGGCGAACCTGAGAACTAACGTACAATTAACGTCAATGATTTGAAAAAAGGCCATCAAGTATAACTTACAAGCGTAATGAGGGAATAACGTAAGATAATAATCTGAAAATCATGTCACATTTCTCTCAGAATTTGTCTATCAGAAAAGGGAGCAATAAACACACCGGGATAATATTGGTCCTACGCGCAAGTTTGTATTGACAGCAATCAATCGGTACAGAATAATCACCAATCCGTGTGACCAACTTCGTATTTAGCCGCCTTTTTGTTTTCGGTGCTGCTGCTCCAGTTAGGTCAATTGTTTGAATGGTCGACTAATATTAGTTATCTTATTTGTTTGCTTCTTTTATTATCTTATTTAACGTTCAAAATAGTAAAAATTTGTACAGACGAAATTTTGCTCAGTTTCTGGACATAAATGTAGCTTTCAAATGTGTCTGTGCATTTTGCCTGAGCTCAGTGGAATATATAGTAACTCTCATAATCCTTCTCCACGTTTTTTGCGTCAGAAAGTCAGTTACGTCAGTAAGGGCACTTTGAGGGATATTTGCCAAAATATACAGCTGGTTTGCTTTTGCAAATAATTATTACACGGGTGCGACTAATTTCATACCAATTATTGACAAAAGCTCTCGTTGTTTCCTGTGTTCATAATTCAACTAAATATGTACGCAAATATGGGCTCAGATCCCGGAACTCAGGAAACTGTGTGCATATTGCACTTGCACTCATAGTACGTCACACACAGTTATTAACCGTTTTAATGCTGAATTGGGACCTTTGTCAATTATAAGCGTACATCTATTAAAAAAATAATGAAAAATTTGAAGCCGTGTTTGAGAGTTTTCACTACTCCTATTTTCAAAAAAGTCTACATGACTTTACTTAAAGATCTATCTTTGAAGAGCACACTTCATTGAGGGAAAACTATCTCTTCTATCTAAAACTATCTATATTGTTGTTGTAGGACGACCCCGAAAAACTTCTGCAGTTTTTGAAAACTCCAGCAAAAGTGAGACATAGCTTCCTTCGCTCTATTGAAACAAATGAATCACAAAATCTGGAGCCATTTTTGTGAAGGTTTTGAAAAAGTTACGGTTAAGGCTTCATGTGAACCTAAGGTTGAGACTTCATGTAAAGTATTGCTCAAATAAAAATATCCGTTTAAAATTCGTGGGACCTGATCTCAGCTAGATCGATCGGAAAATATCAATTTTTGCGAAAATCTGAATCATACTAGCATTGTTCACAGGGAGACAGGCGGACGACAGGACGGGCGGCCGGCCGGAGATATTCGCCTTCAACCAATTTTTCGGTATCATGAACCCACAAAAACCGGGTTATGATCTCACAACGTGTTAGGGGAAGTAATTTGCTAGTATGGAGGTTTATCCACTTTTTCCATACCAGGACCCCAAAGTACAAGCTTTTTTAAAATAAAAAATCGACACTTTCCGCTGCGGCATTAAAAACTCGCTCTTTAGCTCGTAAGTATTTATTATGACCAGAGAGTAAATCGAAAATTTATGTCCCCGTCATTGATGTTACCCTCTGTTCAATTAAGTCTAATATTCTATGAAATACAGAAGTATCATAATTTGATAACATGGCAAACTTTCACGTCTCCTAGAAGTGCATTTAGCTCTAAAGCGGTTGCAGAAGCAGCCTGAGTGTCGGATAATATTACAAGGGAACTTCGTTCCAAGTCACCATTCATTGCATACCTATGAACTTGATGCTGAGCTCTCTACCGGAGATGAAAGGAGATTTGTTAATAGTGACTGGGATTTGAAACCCGATTATAGAAGTGAGATGATAGCACGCCCGACTACACCAGCCTTGCCATTGGTGACCACCACCAGTACGAGCAAACGAAGAGAAACGCCTCTTAAGTGCCAAAACCGTTTGAAAGATCACGCGAGCTTTAGCCCCGATGTACGGAGGTCGTTCGATAAGTAACTTGGTTCGCATACTGAGAGTGACGAAAGCAACTTCTGTGAATTTTAATTTAAAGCTACAACAATATAGAGTAAAATTTCATTGTTGCAAGTCATTATCACTCTAGCTCATTGTTGGACAGCGACTTGAACAAAAGTGTTTGCGAGTCAGTGTGAAAGATGGATAGAACTGGAATTCGTGGTGTTATCCAATTCTTTCTTATGGAAGGTAAAAACGCGAAAGAAATCCATGAAAGAATAGCGCCTACATTGGGTGATTCATGCCCTTCGTATGAGACGGTGAGACTTTCGGTCAACGAATTTAAGCGAGGCAGGACAAGCATCGAAGATGCCTCAAGACCTGGGGCTCCAAAAACCGCTGTGACGCCAGAAAACATCGACAAAATCCATGATATTGTTTTAGCAGACAGACGAGTGAAAGTGCGCGAGTTAGCAGAGGCCACAGGTATCTCAAATGACCGAGTGCATTTTATTTTGCATCATGAATTGAGTATGAATAAGCTTTGCGCAAGATGGGTGTCGCGATTGCTGACTGCAGAGATGAAACGAAATCGCACGAGAACATCTGTCGGGTGTTTACAGCTATTCAAGCAAAATCCAGCGGATTTTTTGCGTCATTCTGTTACCATGGACGAAACTTGGATTCACCATAACACTCTAAACAACTAAAAAAGCAGCAGTCAAAACAATGGATTGCAAGAGGAGAACCGGCTCCGAAGGCGAAATGCAATCCATCAGCAGGCAAGGTGATGGCGTCAATCTTTTGGGATGCTAAAGGTATTCTTCTTATAGACTACCTAGAAAAGGGAAAAACCATCACTGGAAAATACTATGCATCATTTCTGGACAAACTCAAGGCAGCTATCGCGGATAAACGTCCTGGAATGGTAAGAAAAAAAGTGTTGTTGCATCACGATAACGCCCCAGCACATTCAAGCCATATCGCCCAGCAAAAATTGACAGAATTTCGTTTCCAACTGCTTCCACATCCGCCCTATTCACCTGATTTGTCCCCCTCGGACTTTCATTTGTTCCCAAAATTAAAAACTTTCCTGGCTGGACAAAAATTTGTCAGCAATGAAGAAGCTATCCAGATTGTCAATGACTATTTCGAGGGTCTTGACGAAAATCACTTCAGAGAAGGGATCCTGAACCTGGAGTTGGGTCAAGTGTGCTGAACTTCGAGGGGATTATGTCAAAAAATAAGGTAAGTTACCAAACTCAGATCATTGTTTTTCATATCAAAACAAGTTACTTATCGAACGCCCCTCGTACAATGGAACTCTGATATTTAGAGATATTTAAATTAAATAGTTTATGTATTGTATTTTATTTTTTTGCTACCGCTTACGCGGGAGAGAGAAAGTTATGTAGTGTTGCGCGAAAAAACAGGAATTTTTCGAAAAACGTATGTTACAGTGCCCTGGTAACGAAAAAGTGGTTAAATCAAGTTGCTAAATTTAGAAAAAATCCTCTAAAATGAGATGTAGCCAAAATCCATGTTTTCAGGTTCCTTGATACCGCAAATTCGAATGACGGTAAAACGCCTGTCTGTGTGTCTGTCTGTGTGTCTGTCTGTGTGCCTGTCTGTGTGTCTGTCTGTCTGTGTGTCTGTCTGTGTGTGTCCGTCTGTCTTTGTGTCCGTCTGTGAACAACGCTAGTGACTAAACAGTTCATCCGATTTTCTCCAAAATAGATATTCCCCAATTGATCTGACTGATGTCGCGGTCCCTTGAATTTGAAACAAATATTTTAATTTAGAGGGGAGTACTTCAAATGAATCCCCCTGGGACATTTTGAAAATTTAAAAAAATGGCTCCATCGTTTTTAATTAAGTTTTGCTGTTGGATAGTGTGATGGACGTTTAAGAGAATGGTGCAGGTTTCATTTTCGTTGAAACTATGATATTTTGAAAATTGAAAAATCTAAAATTTTTTCGGCGTCTTCCCACAACTACAGTTATGAAGATAGAGACTTTTACTCTTAATTAAATATATTCCATAAACATAGATTTTGAAACAAAGTCGTGTACAATTTTTCGAAAATTTGAATACTTTTCGCGCAATTCTGCGTGAATCTGCGAGCGAAAAACTATGCGCTTTTTTAGCACCAATAGTTTTAATTATTTTTAATGGTTTGAACTATGTTTTTATCTGGATAAATTTTTAATAAAATGTATTTTGTAGGTGTACGGCGGAATCTTAATTGTCAGATAATGACATTAACTATATGAATTCATTAAACTTCAAGTGCTGTAACTCCTTTTTTGTATTTTTACTTTCACTCCATATTTCGTAAGAAGAGAAAGTGTACTATTCGTGCGCCGAAAATGACGGATAAATATTGTTTCTATAAGTAGTAAATTACTCCTAACAGATTGTGAAGGAGACAGGAGTCAGAATCCATGTCTCCTAGACTCTCGATACCGAAAAATCGTTTGATGGAAAATCATCTGCCTACACTCTTTCGTCAACACACGCCGAATCCTATCAGGTCATTTCAAAAAAAATATTTTACATCGATTTAAATGAGATCGAGGCCCTCTGAGTTTGAAATGGATATTATGATTTTTTGGGGGGTACTTCAGAAACAATTTAAAAATTTTCTTAAAAATAGCTCCCAATTTTTGGATTAAACTTTGTCCTCAGCGTAAAAAATGCGTAAAAGAATAATGCAAATATAATTTTCTCTAAAATCTCTGATTTTTCAAAAACTGCAAAAGTTCAAAACTTTTTCAGCGTTTTCTACAACTAGAATATTGAAAATAGGTATTTTTCCTTAATAGAATCTGATTTTTAAAGACAGATCTTGAAATAAGGTCATATGAAATTGTTCGAAAATATGAGTACTTATAAATATTTTAACAATTTATTCTTAAAAACCACTCCAATTTTTTTTATTTTTTTGGAGTAAAATATGGTTCTAGTCTGTTTCCGGTGAAATCTCTTTATTTTCGAACATATGCAAAAAGTTAACATTTCAAAACTCCAAAATTGAAGGTATAGATTTTTGATAAAATCTGTTCTAAAAATCAGATATTTAAAAAAGATCATGAAGTACAATTTTTGAAAAAACAAGTAATGTGCATGTAATATATGCTTAAAATCAATGCAGTGAATAAATAAAACATTTTCTCAAAAACCGCTTCAAATTTTTCCTTTAAGTCTTTCCAAAGGTTAAACAAGAAACACTTAAAAGAACGGCGCGGATCCCATTTTCGTTTAACTCTCCGAATTTTTAAAAATTGCGTTCTGGGTGGATGAATGGGAGAAACTATTAGTTTTTAAGCGTCGGCAAACGTAACTACGGCCAAGCGACTGTGTGGTGTAGGGTAAAACTCAGGGCGAGTTAACTTGATGAATCTGAGTTAAGTCTCGCCGCGCAAAACAAATTACTGGTTGAAAACGTTTGCATATTCGTGTAGTAGCATAGAATTGTGGAGTCGTTACAAATAAAAAGCTCTAGTTTACTGTAGCTCATATTGGACACGTACTAAGGCTGACTCTCCACATTAGAGCTTATTTCTTAATCTTAAGCACCACTCACACCATACTTTTTATTGTTGAACCTCTTATTCAATGTCAAATACCAATCGTTGATGAATTGGGATCCTCTGCATGTTACATGATCGACTGTCCTTTGGCGCCTGCGCGGAGGGCATTGGGCATTGTATGTTGTCATTTCACCTCTTACATTTGGTTTCCTGCCAAATCTAGCTTGTTGCTTTACTGTACGGTTAAATCATGTAGAAAAAGGAAGCGTTAGATCAGAATTCTTCTAATTATTGGATTCGATTAATGACAGGTCATACATATCACAAAGCTACCTATCCAATTTTAAATTTTAAATTAAAAAATATAGAAAATATGTGATGATCTCTTGCTATTTAACACTAGATCACCCCCATTCGATATCGAAACGAACTTTCATACAATTGCCCTAGTTGTGCAACATCTAAATAATATTTAAATGATGAAGAAAGTTAGGGAGTACAATTCGTCACAAAATATAATAATAATAATAATAATAATAATAATAATAATGTTTAATTTGAATTTTAACACTAACATAATTGAGAGATTATGTAAATCATTGGTGATAAATTGTGTATAAAATATTTCGTAAGCCTACAATTATTTGAACAGATGAACTCGACTATAAAATATTATATAAAAAAATATTAAAATATCTTAATTTTTCTTATTCAAACTGAGTCAATAATGCTTTCATGCGGTCGTTACTCATGAAAACCTAATCTTTATTACTTACTATACTACTTACATTATTATTTCAAAAACGACATTAAGAAGTTTGAAGAAGCTCTTGCTCTATAGATCATTCAGTCTAGGAGAAAAAATAGTATGGCACAGCGCCGCAAGATAACCTCTGTGATGAGAACGCGGTCAGAAAGACGAATGAGCGTTTCGCGTGAATGCACCCTCACAATGCTATAGTTGTTCGTCCACGACTCTTTTGTAGGCATCGCATTTTTTCTTGCCTCCAGGGTTCTAAATGTGTCAAGATTTCTTGGATGTTTTCTGGAACTTACGAAGACCTTAATATAGAAGCGACTAAAATGATACTGACACACAAATCAAAAACGCTCTTAAGAATTGTCTAGATAGACGTCCATTTAAATTTGAGTATCTGATTCCACCTTTTAATTTCTAATTTCTCAAGTGAGACCAAGAACACAAAGACTAGTTTTCAATTGTTCGAACACAGTTTCCTAAATCATTCAATATATTTGAAGAGATAAAAAATATACGAAAACATCCCTGAATATAAATGGTTCAATATTGATGATTCATACTTTTTTAAAAACATAAATTTTCGTTTTCTGCGATTTTTATGCTGCTAATACGTCAAAATAGATAGACTTTGAATGCTTTAAAATAAATCTTTCTACTTTAAACATATAACTCTATTTTTGGACTTTCTTCATTTTCCTTTCTTGAATTTGCCAACTTTGAATACTGATGAAGTACAATTTAAGCGAAAAAATTGACATTGACAACATGTATTATTTTTGGAAATCATGCAGCAGTACATCCAATATTATTCCTTACTTACCTTCGTCACATACTGTTTCTTGTATTCCAAGTTTTTTTTAATACAGCACATCTCCCCTGCTATAAATATGCCTGACGTTTCACACGATCATTCTCATCAAATGAATGATGAACATTTTTGTAGTGAGAAAATATTCATTACCTTTTCATGGCTAAGTATGACTTTACTCCAGCCAGAATTACAATGCGTCTTTAACCCTTGTAGAATTAAATTATTGCCAGAGACACGTTCCTTGCGAAAGAATTTCTACATAAATACAGACGTGCATACTCCCAGATATCAGTAATTTTTTTTTCTTGCCAAACTTACAAAGAGAAAAGTATTGTTATCGTATGTTAAGAATCGATAATTTTTTGCGAGGAAACCTTTATTACCGAGCCCTGGAAACGAAAAAAGTAGATAAATTTAGTTGCAATATGTAGATATGTAGTAAATTACTTACTATACGTGTGTAGTCAGAATACAATTTTCTAAAATTGAAAAATGACGGTGAAACGTTCTCCGTCTGTCTGTGGTCAACATTCGAGCCTAAACCGTTCAGATAATTTTCTCTAACATTGACGTTCCCCAATCGATCTAGTTGAACTCAAGGCACTGAGAGTGTGAAATGGATATTTTGATTTTGAGGATATTTTGCATTAAGCCTCAAAAACTTCTTTAAATTAAAAATAAGTTTCCAATTTTCTATTAGACTTGGTCACGGGGTACCGTAAAGAACGATTAAAAGATTGGCGCAGGACTCGTTTTCCTTCAAATTTCTGATTTTTCGAAAATCGCAAAAGTTTAGAATTGTTTCGGTGTCTTCCAACAATATTGAAGCCAGAGATTTTTTCGTTGAATGAGATCTGTTGATATAAAGACAGATTTTAAAAGAAGATTCTGCACAATTTTTCGAAAATTTGAGTAATTTTTGCGTTATTTTGCGTGCAATATAGGCAATTTTTAAACAATTATTTTCTGAAACACAGATCCAATTTTTTCTTTAAATTTTCTCCTCGTATGAGTGAAAGGACGAAAAATGGATCAGGTTCCATTTTTGCCGAACTTTCTGTATTTTACAAAACTACAAAAAAATAACAAAACAAAGTAACAATATTAAGAACAATGATTTTTGCCTTAATTTCGTCTTAAATCTGTTAAAACAACAGCACTTAAAAATGCCACGTACAATTTATTGGAACAGCGAGTAGTATTCGTGTAATTTCTGCTTGAAATTAATGAAGTTTATTAAGAAAACATACTGTCATAAACAGCTCCAAATATTTTCTTCAGATTTTTTCTTTGAAAACAAAGAAAATGCTTAAAAATGGCACAGGTCTCGTTTTCATTGAACACTGAATTTTTGATAATTGCACAAATTGAAGTAATATGAGAAAGTATGTGCTGTTTAGTACCAGTAGTTTATACCATAATATTGCTCTCAACATTAAATTCAGGGTCGTGGCGTGAGGGAAAACAAGCAAAACACTGACTACCCTTTTTAGAAAAAGGTAATGAGATATTAAAATATCGAGCATATACAGAATGTTCCATTTAAAATTATTTTTTCTCAAAAAGTACGCATTGGTTCAAGAAAAGTGTTTAATAAAAGTTGTTTATATTGACGGGGACCATTCATTTATACCAAAATCAAACCTCTACCCATATCCCCGGGGATGGGGTTGGAAAAAAATAAAGTTAAATAGGAATCCCCGTTTTGTATTGCAGATTCGGATTCTCCTAGAAATAGAATTCGTAACTTTTGTACCTAACGTTTTTTTCATTTCGAAATAGATGGCGTTGTAATCGAGAAAATTCAAAAGAAGCAAAAATTTAACATACGAGTTTTTCGACAATTACACTTCAAATAAAAAAGTTAAAAAATACGAGGTCAATAATTTGAAAGAAGATACTCAATGATACCAATTGTCGCATGGTGCCTACTTCCATAGGGCAACTTCCCTTCTCTCTCCAAGGTGAATGAATGATAAGTGCCGACAGAAGCTCTACTCTGGCCGTTTGAAAAACTACAGAGGTTTAGAAAAATCAGTTCAGCGTGCTCAGTCGTCACTTTACTATTATAATTCGAATTAGCCAATTTATTATATAACAAAACTAAAATGTTGACGATTCCAGAAAGAATTGATATCTTTGCTTTGTCTTTTGAATCACACTAAAAGTAGTTTTTTGTTAACCACACTGCGTCGTTTGGTATCAAAGGGTAGCTTGTTGCAAATTATAGAACACATTTTATTTCGATTTGATGTGTAGTCAAGAAAATCTCATTTGTTATTTTTTTGCTTATTTTGATTTTTGTTGATTTCAATGCCTTCTATCACGAAACGAAAAAAAGTTAGATACAAAAGTTACGTATTCTTCTTTCTGGAGAAGGCGAATCCGCAATAAAAAATGAGGATTCCCATTTAACGCTTTTTATTTGTCCCTACCCCCACCTCCGTGGGTAGGAGTGGGCGGGGGGGGGGAGTGATTTTGGTGTAAGTGGATGATCCCTGTCGATATGAACAACTTTCATTACCCACTTTTCTTGATCTGATTCGAACTTTTCTAGTTATTTTCAAAACCAATTTTAAATGGATCATCCGGTATATTGTTATACATCTTTCAATATGTGTTGTTATCTGATGAAAAGTTTGAGGGCCGTTCCAGCAATGAGGCGGAAAATGTACTGAAATGTATTAAAAAAGTAGGAAGACTGGAGTACCAACAATAACAGTTTATTGTGCTTTCAGCTTTACAATAATGCCACACCAAACCGTACAGTAAACAATGCCAGGGTAGACCATTCGCCAGAGGAAACCAAGCAAAGAAAATACGTAGTCCGTAGCCGTTTGCCCTTTTGTCAGTAGATGTAGAAGTTCGGAGCCTAGTCACTAACAATTCCAACAGAAAAAGAACAGAGCAATTGCATAGTCGGCGTAACGGAATCCACAATAATAACTTCAACGCACGCAAGCGCAGTTTAAATCTAATCTACTTTTCCGGGCGCTAGGCCGCCCATTATGTACGCATCACCACTGCTGGCTGGGACTCTTAGAAGGCTTGCTTTTTGGAGGAGAGCGTACTGCTTCGCTGAACTGTATGCTCGCGCAGTCTTGCTCGCGCGCGCCAACTTGAACGCTAGCTCTGCACAGAATTTACGAGAAGGGTCACAGGATAGACTTATCCTTTTTTTCCATGTTTAATTTTCCGAAAAAAATGCCCGTACATTCTTATGAAGCTCGTATACCAAGATAGGAAACCGAAGTAAAAGAACCCCTTATGAGTGTAACGCATATTACTTTAATCGCAGAGGTTGACTCACGTTCGGAAGCTTTTCAGTATACTATTATTCATCACTGTACTTCAGAGTATTTGTGCCATACTCTGAGAGATTCCACCGATACACTTAAATGGCGTGAAAATTTATAAGTACAAGATAATAATAAGAGAGATTGAGAAGAAAACTGCTATCGTTCTTCAGACTACTGATTTGATTTTGTTATGCCAAGACACATATTGGATTTTGTTATCAAAGTGACGAAAAGGTAAAATCACTACAAAAGTTATGGACATGAATTTTTAAAAAAATCATTTTGTTTTCTACGACTTTCCTCTGCTAAACAGTGGTTCAGACGTGCTGGCCCAGACGACCCTGCGAGTATGCATGCCGTTGTTCCAAGACGGCGTAAGGCAGTAGAAAGAGATGGAGATAATGAGGAGAGGTGACTTTTGTTCCCCAAAGATTTATCAACAGACTGTAGTAATAGAACAGGTATTGAAAATAAATTGAATGTTTAAAAAATTGTTGTGCATTTACTTTTGAAGTGGTCATCGAATATTCGAATAATCTCCTCGGAAGCGCCTATCACCTTCCTGCCATTCCTATATTTACATAAGTTATTTTTATTTTTGTATTTAACGACAAAAGCAAATGGAAAACCGTGTGTGGCGTACTATGGGGGAAGAGCACAATCTGTGTGGGTTTTATTTTTTATTACAATTATGATTAGTTGTCTCTGACAATAACTTGATATTAACTTTAATTTTACATAGAATTAAATCCTAATTTTTGAAAGTGAAACTAAACACATTTTTCTTTTGCAGTTTAGTGCCGTCTGGACCCGCTCCTGCTTTCGTCAAAGACCTCCTGCCTATCAAATGCAAAATCGGAGAACCTGTTACTCTCACATGTCAAGGTAGGTTAATCTCTCTCATCATGCTTACTGATCATTCTTAGAGATATCGTAAGACAAAATGTCTGCCTCTCAAAATTGTGCGTTTTTATGTAAAAATACGTAGAAAGACACGATTAACTCATTTCATTATCTATTATAATCTTCTTCCTTTCACGGTTTAGATCAGAAGGTCTGTTTCGACTTCATCCCATCGTTGCCTAGGTCGACCAGGATCTCTTCTTCCAGCTGATCGATAATGGTAGGCCACTTTTGTGAGTCTGTCATCTTCCATTCTTTGTAGATGTTGGGTCCACGCTGAACATTTCTCCTTTATTTTGTCGAATATGGAGAAAATGTTAAGGTCTTTTCGGATGTTTTCGTTTCGGAACTGATCTAGGAGCCTTTTACTGCTCTTAGAAATCTCATCTCGGAAGCTTCTACTTTTCATTCTCGTCAATACCCATGACTCTCCCCCGTACAGTAAAACTGGTACTGTCATCACTTTGTACATATTTACTTGTATCTCTCTTCTTATCTTCTTCGAGAGCGTCCGTGTTGTTGGGCCGAATATTAGTGGGGACAGATGGAGTTTGATATCAATGTCTTTCTCGTAATCATACCTCAAGTCGCAGCCAAAGTAGTTGAAATGTCTTACATGTTTCAATATTGAATTATAGATACATTTTTTTGATCTGACGGGGAATTTGCCTTGGAAAGCCATGACTTTACTTTTTTATAGAGATTTTGAGGTTGTAATCTTCCAAGATATTCCTGAATATGTAAGCATTTTTCTGGAGTTAATTTTTATTTCTAGCAATTAAAACCCGCTTGTCTGCAAATAAGAGAATTTAAATAATTTTAATTAAAGTTAAAATATTTGCTCTTTAAATAGTTCATACTTATAACTACCTCCGTTTCATTATGACTTTATACTTGCTATTAATTGCTTATCCTTTTGTCTTTAATATTTTCCATAGCTTTCTTCTTACCACTCTATCGAAAGTTTCCTCAATGTCTATGAAGATAAAATGGGTTTCCAAATTATATTCTTTTCTCTTTTCAATTATCTGTTTAAAAATAAAAATGTTAGCAGAGCACGAGCGGCCTTGTCGGAATCCTTGTTGATCATTTATCTGGTGTCCTTCACTAATGGTTTTTAATAAGTTGTTTAGGATTCTGCCATACACCTTTCAAACCGGTATTGAGAACACTGATTCCTATCAAGGAATCAAAGTTCCCAAGTTCACTTCGATTCCCTTTCTTGAAACTGGGGGTAACGTATGCACTCATCCAGGTTATGGAAATTATTCCATTTTCCTGCACATGTTGAGGAAATGTAATAGCTTAAGTTTAAGGGAAAAGACACTATACTTAGTTCTGTATTCAACACCTCCGTTCCTGGCGCTTTTCTATTCTTCATTTTTGTCAGAGCTGTTTCTATTTCGTTCATACTGAGTTTATCCATATCTTCAATTATCTTAAATTTTGTTTAAATGTTTTCGGACGAATCATACCACAATTCTAAATAATGTTGTACTCACTTATCGTCGTTAATTCTGGCAGTATTTTTTTCTTATATACAAGTAACGAAGAAGTTCGTAGACAGTTTTGTCATCAATAAAGATCTTGTTTCACTCTGCTTATGAAGTTTTCACAGCTTTCTCTGTGAGAATTCCTGATAACAGTTTTGGTCGAGCTAGGTTTTCTTTTATATATTTCCCAACTTTCTTCTATTTTTTCCTGTAGTCATTTCTTATAGGCCGTTTTCTTTCCTGTTAATGCCTCTTTTATGTCGTCGTTTCATATTCTGAGTCCAATCCTTCTTCTGCAGATCTTCTGTTTACCCAAGGCTTCATTTCCAGCTTGTTCAAGATATGTTTTAATGTTAATCCATTTTCTTCATTTTCCGATGTGGGAGTGATAGTTAACAGGCCATCGTCTAGTTTGGTATAGCGTCCGTATACTCGTCACTGAGGAGTTAAACGTTGTATCGAAAGTGGGGTATATCCACATTAGGTTTTACATTTTGACCCCCTTCCCTCCATGGAGCGAACAGACATTTTAGAGACAACTAAGAATATCATGTTAACGTGTTGTTCATTAAAATGCTCTGAAATGTTTAAATGTATATTTTCCAAATTGACGTATTCTCATCGTTTAAAAACCTTTCTAAAAACATCTAGAAACTGATGTTAACGAAAAACGATTGAAATGATGAAGTTCTTTAAAATGCAATATCTATATTCTATCTAGGAATTTCAAGTTTGGTGGTTCAAAATGATTGAAATATATTCTTCTGTAACTCTAAATATTCCGGGAAAAATTATAAATCAAAAGTTACTGGAGTTAAAAATACGATCTTCATAACTTTATTTCATATTTTGAGAATAAGATAATGGTTAGAGTGAGTGATGACGAAATTACTGTTTAATAAAACTATGGTACTATAACTAACACAAACTACGATAGACAGCAGTCTAGTATGACAAGGTTTTGCTCTCCTCGTCGTCACAAGCAAAAATCCCTCTGCCACAAAACCGAACGTCTCACATTCGGTACTTGTGACTTCGCCAGTTCAGTACTATTTCGAATATGAAACGCAAAATTAAAATTGCTGCGAAGTTGGAATTTCTAAACAAGATATTATTTGAAGAAGTGGGAATGAAAAATGCAATTCACCTTAGGTTGGAGGAAACATCGAAAATATTTCATATTACTTCTGCAAATTCAGCAAGTGAAAGAATCTTAAGTAGCTGGAAAGTCGTATTTTAGAAAGTATGAGTAACATTAATTCGGAAAAAATTAATTACATTCTTCTGATCCATACTTTACAAAAGAAAACTTTCTATCATTTATTAATTAATGAAATTTTTACGTTTATTGCTTACGTAGTTCTACAATGCTCTCGCACAAGACACTTCTTGTAACTTATTGTTTCCTTGCGAGGTACACCGAAGCCAAGCGAAGTCGACATTGCTTTGCTTGGCTGCTTAGACCTCTGAATCAGCGTATCGCGAGGGCAGGTCGCTCAAACTTACGGCGGTCGAGAATGATAAGCTCAAGCGCTCTCGAGCAAGCAAATGGAACGCCTTGAAGCACTCGTAACACTTAATCGCTCCCCGGGAATACGTTATTACCTTCATGATCCCTAACAGCATCTGTTGGCATCTTACAAGGCATAACAGAGATAATAATTTATCGGGACACATTGCGTGTCATATGAACTTTCAATGGGTTAATTAAAAAGAGCACTAGCTTAGAGAAAAAACCAAACAAACCATCCAAGAAATTGAAAAATATAGTATTTTGAAGACGCACATTTTCCGGTATTGCATTTTTCTCGATGTGTTCTGGGTCAAGAGACTTTTTGCGCATTTTATTGCAGTTTCATTAAGTTAGTTTGGCTCAATAGTGAATAAGATTATAAGGCCAATAGTGTTAAATGATCTGTACGATCCTGAACCATCTCTTCTTCTGATGCGATACAATAAATCGTGAACATTTCTGTATTCAACAATCCTAGAGTTAAATACCTCACATGACTATGCATTTCGTTCTGAACTCCTGAGTTTCGCCTTTAAAAATGAAATAAGAAGGGAGTGAAATTTCTATATATTTTGGAATAAATCTCAAGGGGCAACAGCTCAAGATTTAGGACGTAAACTTCAATTGATTTCATTCTATTTTGTTGATTAAAGTAAAGTTTTCTTATGGCCGTTTTTTGGAACTCTAAATTATGGAGTCTGGAAAACTGACCCACATTGCTCACTACCATTAAAAATGTCCGAGCCTGTTCTTGTAGTGTTACCTGCATAGTAGCTGAATGTGGCGTCACCGACTAAACCGTTTTAAAAATATTTTCATGTGTTAAAAATCAGTTGTCTGATTCTTTCATGCTTGGGCATAGTACGTAAAAGTAATCTATCAAGTACTGAAATATAATAAGAAAAATACAAAAAAATGGGTGGTCGCAACTCCTCTTGTCGGATGGTCTTTTAGGCAACGGCCACTACCCATTCCAGAATATAGCATTGAAACGCTCCCAGGTGAGTTGATATGAAGAGTACATTCTTTCAATGTATTAACAGACTGCTTATTAAAGAAGATATCCACATTTTATAGCTCCTATTAAACTACATACCGTTTCATCCTTATAGATTTATATTTGAACATAATTTTTGTTGGAATTATCATACAAAGGGATTTATTCCATTAGCACTATTTTATGTGCTACAAATTGCAAAATTATCCTGTAGAACGATAATTATCATACAGGTTGGTGACGATGACCATGCATTTTTTCCTTCAGAGTGATCCAAGACCTGCGCCGTTTAATTTAAACAGCGGCGTCCGGAAAATACTGTTTCCAGCGACCTGTGTCGTTCTTCGCCTGGGAGTGTAGGCCGTCGGATTGGCGTCATCGCAGCTGCATGACAGCAAAGCTCTGAGATTCTCGGTTTGCGAGACCACCGCTATATCGCAGGACTAAAAACGCAAAATCACGTTTTAAACATTTTTTAGAATATTCTGAACTGATTTGCAAACATATCATCAGTTCCTCACCAGGAGACCGAGTCACGTTGAATGACACGGCATTTATCTCGATTGGTGGACGGAAAGGGATCTAACCGTGAGACAGAGAGACAGGCCGTCTGTCTGACAGGAAGAACGCTCAGACAGGCGGATGCAGGTTACTCGAAAACTATACAAGGATATTCTTCATGTTTACCTTCTTTCGACAGTGAGGGTGCCGCCCTGGCCAAAGACTATTGCGTGGTACAACCGAGAAGGCCGCGTCGAAGCCAGCGAAAAGTACCACGTCATGGAGGACGGTCTGGGCGGCTACATGGTGGAGATCAACCCCGTGGAGGCCATCGACGAAGGCGAGTGGAAGTGCGTGGCCACGAGCAACGAAGGCGCCGTCGGCATCTCTACCACGCACGTTCAGGTGTCCTGTAAGTATTTATTTGTTTATTTACTGATTTCTTGAAATTTGTTTTTGTTTCTTTCGAATTCCCGGAAAAACTGTGGAAATTTCTTAATTGGCCCAATTGCATCATTGCTTGTATTGCAGGCAACTTTCGAACTTGACACCTCATGAGCTCCGATCGCTACCAACTACATTTTCACTTCTATGTACATTGATAGCGACTAACACATGAACAGTTTTAGTCATACTATTTATCAATTACTTGGGTAATTACATGTCTGATCTAATATGGGTACTGATTAAAGCGGAAATTAATTTACATAAGATAACAATGAGAAGTACGAGTTATGGGAACGAGTACTGTACTTATTGTCCAGATGCAAAACCCGGAATATTTACTCACTAAGGCATATTTTAGGTACGAGTTCGCTTCATACGTATATAATTAGATTTGCAACACGTTTGCAATAAACGTGTACTTGTAAAATTCATGATACATTGTTTGAGAATAATGATACTGTAGATCTACTAAATAATATAATTGTACACCGTAGTTTACAGTAGTCATAATTTCACCATAGATGGTAAATAATTAATTAATCATAGCATATATTATATATAAAATATACAGAGAACATGCTCATTAATGTCAATTTTACTTTTTATATTATCAATATACAATATACGTACGACATTTTAATTCCTTTTATCCTGGGGCAACTATATTTTGGGAGTCTTGTGTCACATGTTTGCATCCCTATTAATTTATTAAAGTAAAAGTGTAGTGTCTTTGAATGATTAAGGTGTAATTGTCATTTCATTCTATTTTCCAGCTCTTAATAAATATCTTTATGGATAATGTGTCGTATTTGCTTATAAATGCAGTAATCATCATTCACTGCATTATATGACAAGGCACATAATACGAGGTTCAGGAACCATTATTATTAAAAGAGAGTGAAAATTTTCTTCGAGTAATACTCACGAAAGTGAGATATTAGCATGAGTTTTGGATCTTTATTTCATTCTTACGTATTGTCTTCTGTTGTAGATCCCAAGAGTTATCGCAAACCCCGTTTCCTGGAAAGCCTCAAAGCTATCCTCACAGAGGAGGGGCTTGTGTCCTTCGAATGCAAAGTGGTGGGATCGCCGACGCCACAGTTGCGGTGGTTCAAGGACGGACAAGAACTCAGGCCAGGAGACGTGTATCAGTTGACAGGCACCAATACACTGGGTGAGTACGAACAGAGTTATCATGATTCATACACTCCTTCAGTATTCAGCCTTAACGGCAAGTTTTCTAGTGCTGTAAGCTCTCTATATTTTCCTACCTTTTTGTGCTCTTGATGAGGGCAGATTTTTCTTTTAGATACTGTGTTCACCATCTGGTATCTTCTTACTTCTTTTTCCTTTCATCATTCCCTTCAAAGCATCAGTTAACATACATGGTCTTCTCAAACCGTATCATATCCAATTTCTTTCCTGTTTTCGTATCATCTGTCAAGGTGATCTCTTTCACTCACGATGTGAATCACTACATTTGCCACTCGCTCTGTCCAAATTATCTAATCACGCTCACTACGTACCCACATTTCGAATGCATGGAATACTTTCTCTTCGTTATTCCTCATATTCCATGTTTCACATTCATACAGAGCTTTAATCCACGCAAAACATTTTGTCATTTTAGGAATCCTGCGACAATGTACATCCTAGTTGTGAGACATACTGGTCTTTATGACACTGTATGTAACGAAATATTACACTAAGCTATAGAAAAGTGGTATAATTATCATGCAGCATAGTTTTAGAGGGATGTCATAAGTGAATATTTAATGTTGCTTTCGAAATTTGGAAGAAATATTTGTCAAAACAAAATATACATTTTCCTCAAAGTAGTATTTGCTCATACGAAAAGTGCATAGATCTTCTAAACTTTTAATCAAATAAATATAAATTCGAGTTTTTCGATATCATAGCAGACCCGGATACAATTAATACATTAATTTGTTCTTCTTAGCACATTAATTTTGCCTAAAAATGTAAATTAATTGAAGATTCAGCAAACTTATTAGCAGTAGTTTCTATTTTACTTGTAAAATTTAAACCAAAGTACTTTAAGAATTTCCCCTTGTGTTATAAAATTAGAGACCATACCCGTAAGATCAGCTTAGGTTGTTCAGGGCATCAACTTATGTCACTGCTGGGCCTATGACCGGGAGATCCCGGAGTTTGAGTCCGGACGGTGGCAGGATTTTCGACGATATTTCGATAGCTAGATCGAATACAGCTGCTATCTGGAGGAGAATTCTATGAATCGGCTACTCTGATCGATAGTTTTCCGCGTTTTCTCCGATCAACACCAGGCGAGTGTCGGAGCGGTCTTGTTCTAAGCCTAATAAACTGGCTTAGAACTTGTCCCGGCTGAGACGGTGCTCCGCTAGTGGGAGATGCATAGTTGAGGAAAGCCCCGCTAGCAGACGTGCAAGTCGAGGCCGGATCTCATCGGATCATCTCAGCGGGAAAATATCACCGCCACCTCTCGAGAAAAACAAATGAACTACATTTACGGGACTAATGACCTTAGCCGTTGACGCGCCCGGAATCACTAATCAATCAACCATACCCGTCTGGTTTTAAAGCTATGATTTTGTCGTCGGAGCAAACCCAAACTTGTTTATAATGATGTAAAACTGATACTTATTTAATATTACATTATTTATGTTAAATAATATTTTTCATATATAATATACTAATTTCAGTCTTTAAATGGTCTTACTAAAAACCACCGCTTTGAAACTATAAGGATGTATCCACTAACCTCTTGAATTTGCATCAGTCACGACGATAAAATAAAATTTATCGTGTAATATTAAAAAGTCATGAATTCATAAATGCAGTTTGAGAAATGGCATCAATTCTGGAAACACTTAAGTCGTTGTAAAAATTGTGACTTTCATTTTTTTCTTTCGCCAATAACAGCTACTAATTTTTACTTGTTCACGATTTCACCGCAGGGTCCTACTCCTGCATCGCGCGAAACTGCATGGGAGAGGCCACCAGCTCAGCCGAGCTCACAGTCGAAGACATCCAGAGCCAACTCAATGAAGAGGAGCGCCTCCAGCTGTTCACCGAGAACCAGCCGCCCAAGTTCGTGCAAGGCCTCAAGAGCGGCGAGGGCCGTATCGGCGAAGACTTCCGACTCACCATACAAGGTATTACCAGCGCAACTGTTCTTGACCAATAATCTACCTTCCCCTTTCCTGGTGCAATGAACAGTTAACGGTATGAACTCTTTGCAAACACTTATGACATGTCAAAAATATTTTCTTGGGCTTGAAACAGAAGCCATTCATATTTGCAGACCAGAGCTGTTTGTGATTTTTCTTTTTTACTTTTCCCGTTTTTTGAAAACAAAATCGACTGTAGTGGCTAAGACAAGTTCAGATTATTCACAGGAGATTCCTCGGAACACCTCAAAAAGTGAGGAGAATGTATAATAGTGGCGAACGCAAAATTACAAGAGAGTTGCGAAGTCATACAAGTTAGAAAAAGAAAACAAGGTTCTAAAGCATCCTCTCATTGATGCTTTGGATCATCCAGAGCGATGACCTCGCCGCGGAAGCAGGTTTGACTTTGATTTTCCAGTTGCTGGCATTGCTTCATGAACTCGTGATTAATATTGCAGTTAATACTCCCTCTCCATCCTCATTTCTTCGAGCCATAGTTAAAGAAATGTTGCCCGAGTAATAATTATTTATTTAACGTCAAAAACAGCCTTTGGGGGGAGGGAGAGAAAAGCTACATTTACTGACCAGAATCAAAGCAAGTGACAATCTCAGCATTTGCTCAATTAATCAAGGAAACCTCGATGAACGAGGTAGAAGTCAAGGACTCAGAACTGTACAATAGTTGTACCAGAGGTATTCCGTCGTTTAGAATCATATAATAATGAAAATAATTAATGCATTAGTATAATTGTTATGAAATAAATCTTATGTTCACTTTCGGTAGAAGTTTTGTTCTACATTACTTATCCATGGTCTACTCGTATTTTTTGAAAATATTTTAATAAAAGTCGTTTCAGCCGCTTTTAGACGAGGCGCACTGCTGTGAACGGAGGTGTGCTATGGATCCGTAAGTCTCGCCGTTCATCGAACGGCGTCTGCGGAGAAAACGACCCGCCGCGTCGAAGAAGATTGTGGCAATTCGCGGTACAGAGTTACGATGGTTAAGAAAGAAACTTTGATGTACTTGTACTGGTTGTAGTACATAAATAACATGTGGTGCTACAGCAGTCCAAACTTTTTCTCGTTGTTTGCAATGGTCATTTAAAATTACTCACTCTTATTCTGAACAATAATCTTCAATAAAAATATCTACCTTCAATGTTGTAGTTGTACGAAAAAATTTAAACCTTTGCAATATTCGAAAATTCAAAGAAATCAACGAAAATGGTCGTGCGCCATTTTTAAAAGCATACTTTACTCTGTCTGCAAAAACAATTAAAAATATTGAAGCCGTTTTTGAGAAAATCTTCTTTTTAAAGTTGCTTTCACTTCAAGTGAAAATTACGGGAATGCTTTTCATATTTTTCAAGAAATACACGTGATTTTATTTAACGATCTAATTTTTTTGAACGGATTGTATAAAAGAAAATGCTCTACCATCAATAATGTAGTTTTACCGTTTTGAACTTTTACAATTTTCAAAATACAGACAGTACACCGAAAATGGGACTTGTATCATTTTTGTGTGTGTAGTTGTAATTTTCAAAAATACTGAGCTCGGCGAAAATGGATCCTGCGGAGTTTTTATAACGACGGACTTTTATTAACGTAATTGCAGCATATTCAAATGGGCTGCTGAATAACATTCATTTTTACAGGAAATTAGTAAAAACTATACTTGAGAATATGTGGCATCAGCTTCGGAGGGGGTACGCTGAGCTACCTACGAGCGGGGGCTGGGGCCGTGTTGGGTGCGCCACTGATCTCGACACAACTACAATTGAAGCGACGTAATCAATGAACGGCTGCGTGGAGGGAAGAAGCGAGATAACAAGCACCAACGTCCACAGCGCACGTTGTCCAGTCTGGAAAGACTCTTCAGCGGCAATATTGTTCAGCGCGCGGTGCACGGTACGACGCCATGGCTTTTATTTCAGAGCGCCGTGGAAAGCTCCATTTAAATGTATGACAGTCAAATCAGCGTGGTGCCGGGTCATGGATGACGAACGGCGTGAGCCGACAAGTCTAAAAGCGGCCGCACACTTATATTTCTCGGGCAAGAAAGGTATTACAATTCTTCATGATAAGATAGATATTTATTTTCTCTCTGAATTCTATCTCTTTATCTTTGTTTGAAATCATGATTTCTTGCAACTGGAAAGACTACAACGAAAACGATGTGTTTAGACGGGCTATTTCACTCGCGGAATTAAAACCAATAGTGTTTAACTATACACAGAAAATGCCCCAATCAGTGCGGTGTATTTCAGAAAAATTATCGCTTTTTCTATCCGATTTTTCTTATCGCTTATACGCCGCGATTCATCTATCTTGGGATTCGGTCTATATCGATCGCTGTGTTGACGTGCAATAAACTGCGTATATACTATAACATAACCTCTTTGATTTTAACATGCTTTCAGTAATTTTCAATATTTGGCGTATTTTGGAACTGTGTTGGACGTAATTTAATTCATGGAATAGTTCTGTTGAACACCACTCGTGCTTTGGAAATTATCAGATAAATCCCCTCCGCGCTTCGCCAGTCGAGAATTTATCGGCAGTTTCCAAAGCACCCGTGGTACTATCTATGATAATTCCACAGAAAGAGTACAAAAATTAAAATTATTATTCTGAAATTGTGGAGTTTGTTAGTAAATTGAAATTAAGAGAAATGTAAATAAGAAAAACAAATAACTTTCCGTAAATTTGATAGAAATACTTATTTTAATTTTCAATATCATTTGCATTTTACGCATTCTTTGACTGACACTTTCATTTGAAATTAAACACGACCCGCTACTCACTGTAATAATCGGATATAGTGTGAGCTCACGTGGTCATTTTAAATGTGGAGAAATTCATCTGTTGATTTCTTTGAATCAATTATGGTTTCCTTTCCATACAATTACTGTAATAAAATAACGACATTTTTTCAAGTAGAAATGGAATAACTAAAACGAATTCGAGTATTTTGATAATCTGTTTAGTGAAGATTTTGCCCCACTATACACTTCGATTAATATGACATAAATATTTTATTACCGTAGAACTCTAATTATACGAAGTACAAGTTTCCGAATTGCGAATTATCCGAATCGATTTTAGTACAAAAGTGTCAAAATTGAAAAAATAAAACTTGTGAAGGGACGGAATTTATTTTACGTATATCTTACAGCATTTACGTTTCCTGGGGCTTACTTTTGTTTAGCTTAACTTCATGAATATTAAAGTGTTTCAACGTTTGACGTCTGACTTCATTTCGGATATTTATCCAACTACACTAATGTTCTTATAACAGAAAACGGTCCGATTTCCATTTAATTCGTAGAATTGAAATTCTTCCATATGTGCTAATAACATCATTTAACTACAGAGCTGTAACACGTCTTCTTGCAGTGAGCATTTCACCTGAGCCAACAGTAGCGTGGTATCGAGACGACGAGAACGTGGTGGACAGCGACCGCTACCACTTATCTCGGGAGCATCTGGGCACGTGCCATTTGGACATCCGACCGCTGGAAATCATGGACCAGGTGAGTACCACGTGTGGGAGAGCGCCTCTCTCCTCTGCTCTCTTTTCCGTTGGGGAGTCTGTTTTGAAACCGCGTTCGCTGGTGATTTTTTCGTTGTTCCTTTTTTTCGTTTAGGAGGGTGAGGTAAGGAGTTTACTAGTGATTTTTAAAGACGTTTGGAAATAAAAAAAAATAAAGTAGATATTTTTCTCTCTCATCGTCCGTTTCTGACAAGAATTTCCAAGAACTTCTGGTGCTCATATTTCTTTTGTTTCGTAAAGTCACATTTTATTACCTAATTGTTTGCACTGCAAAAAATCTGCTGAAGAAAACAGCAGAAATTGGTTTTTCAAAAAGGAGCCACACACTGCTCAAGAACAAGTAATATACTCTCATATAGTTTCAGTAGAGTAATATCAACATTTAACAAAAACTGTCTTCGCGAAGGGAAAAATAATATACCAATGACATATTCTCATGAATATACTCGTAGTATATTCATAAGAAATATTAATGGGTGATTGGTCAAATAAGTTCTATTAGTTTGCCGACGTTTCCGAGCTGTATTATTTGGGTGGATTTTCCATTCCATAGTCATGATGAGGAAACCATCACAGTTCCGAAACGTCGGCAAATTAATAGAACTATTTGACCAACCACGTATTAACATTTCCCATTTATCTTAAAAATACAGTAAACCCTCATTAAATCGAATTTCAAGGGACCGAAATAATCGGAGTTCGGGTTATCCGAGTATTATAAATACCCGTATTACCGTAATCCTTTGCCGCGACCGAAGTTTTGTTCGTGTTAATCGAGTTCGTGCTAACGACGGTTTACTTTAATATTATCGTACACACGGGTACACATTGCAGCCCCTTTACATACCATACATATAAAAATATTGCTGCTCCATAATGCAAAACGTGAATAGAAAATATTTATTGGCGGGCGGCCTCTTCCTTAGAGCCTTGCTATCGCATGACGTTAGCTTCGTCGTATGTAGTGACGCGTTGAATATGAGAATTAAGTCGGTACTCGCCAAATGATGTTAGGCGGCGGATATTTAACAAAGCCATAGCTACCACTCACAGGGCAGGCGACATAATTTTCTTTTGGTTTCTGTGCGCGTTGAAAATTAGTAATATAGATTAATCGATGTAGTTCAACACTTGCGCATTCTAAAACTAGTTTGTACTCTTGTAGTAAACACTCATCCTCTACTGAATTTTATATTAACTACATTGCTTTTAACTAAATGTATGGATCATGAGCCGTATTAATTTCAAATCTTTAATTTTGCTAATATGTGAAGAATTCAGTCGCAACTCGAATTCTTTTGGCAAATAAATTATTATGTCACAGGCGGAGTGGAAATGCGTCGCAACGAACGAATTTGGCCACAGTGTGACATCGTGCTTCCTCAAGCTTCACATTCCGAAGCATTACAAGAAGCCTCGTTTCTTGGAATGTCTGCGGGCCATATTATCAGAGGAAGGAGCCGTCAACTTAGAATGCAAGGTAAGTTGCAATCTGTGCTCTGACAATTCAAATTAATACAAAGAAATCAATTTTATTAAAATGTTGAATAGTGCAACTAGTAAATATGTTTTGTCGAAATTGAAATTGTTAATTAATGGTACAATGTCTTTTCTAAATTGAGCTTTATTACATCACAGCCTTAAAGCGAATAGTTGAGTATATTTCTCTTACTCTTGAAGTGAAACGTTTACCACTACTTTCGCGATTGTAGAGGGTAGATTTATTCACAGGAGAATTTGGAAAGAACTTTAAGTCCCTTGGGTGTTAATATAACTTTAACTCTCCGTAGAGAATTGAAATGAACAAACTTGTTCAAAAATAAAACAGTAGCATCTTGACTACTTAATGAACAAAATTAATTATCATACCTAATTCAATTTTTAATTACTGGTGAACGTTCTGTAAAATCATGCAGGAACACATCCTAGAAAAGTTTGCATTCGAGAAACATTCAAAGCTATCTAGAAGCAATGCATATATAAAAGTCTTGTATCATGTATTATCGCAATTTATGCAAACATTCAAGAAAAAACTAAAACGAATGATTTGGATTCAGTATTCAGCATAATTTACTATTATTTTTGTAATAATTGATTGAGCAGCTTATTGAACTTATTGAATAGCCCACACAAACAGGTAATTTGGCTTCTACAGAAGCAACAATACTACTAAAACTGGAGGCAAGTGCCTTTATTTATTTTTACTCAGTTTTATTATCACAATTATAAAAATTAAATTAAAAAAGTATACATTACAGAGAACTTTATTGTATAAATAACTTTTAGAAACTTGTAGATTTTGTAAACGACGCAGTGTCATCAGAAGCCATAATATTTACACTTCTGGAGTTCTAAGGAAAATATTCTTTTACATTCGGAGATACTCAAATTGCACCAAAATGATTCCAGGATTTTAAATGGAATTAAATGTAATCTAAAGACAGACATATTTTATGATATACCCATCGATCTATTTCAACTAAGAACCCTTTTTTGAGAGCCAGGATTCCAATCCCATCTTTCTCAGAGGCTTTGCTGTAAAATTGTGGTGAGAGAAGATTCTCCTGATATGATAACTAGCCATGTGCTTCTGCAGGTAATTGGAGTGCCGCAACCAGTTCTGCGGTGGTACAAAGACGGCGAGGAACTGAAACCCGGAGACATCCACCGCATCATCTCCGGCCAAGATGGAACGTGCTGCCTTGGCACATACACGTGCGAAGCGCGCAATTGCATGGGCACCGTGGCGAGCTCTGCGTCGCTCCTCGGCTTTGAGGGTGAGGCTCGTTTGTTCCTCTGTTCTTTTCAATTTTGTTGGGATTTTTTCTCCTTAATTCTTTTCCTCTGAGAGTCCTCCCAAAGTCAAGAGCGACTAAGAATTATGGGTACGTGAAGCCGTACAAAGCCATTATTTAATTTACCTTCCTGTTTTCTGGAGCGAATTGTCATAAATTGATGGGAACTTGAAAGAGGCCCGTACCCTCTCTTTTACAGTATAGCCCGTTAAATTTAAGTTAGATAAATAAAAGGCGGAAGAAATCCAAGTAATAATTTTTAGCAATTAATTGTGGTGTGATTTAAGTGTGCATAAACGGTTATATTATTGTGGAGTGGTTGGAAGATATTCCTACTTATTTCTTAATCCTGCATTGAGTCGGAATTCATGTATTCATACGTTCATTGAAACAAAGAAAGACATCAAAGGATAGTGGTTTAGATACAAGAATAGACGTAGGACATGGTGTGTGTCCTGACGCGTTCGTTATATAAGTGCTTCGAAATTAGCTCAGGAGGTTGGAATAGAAGCAGTAATGTGTTTGTTGGTAGTAAATAGAGGATGTGCGCAGACGTTTGTGACATACTTTGCTAAGAATAGATCGAGCAACAACGTACTTTTGATATTTTTATTTCTTTTCTGTTCAAAATAAAAGTAAAACCAAATATTTTGTAAATCTCTAGTCTTATGTGATTCGCGTATATATTCCTGCCATTGAACGCAACTTGGTATAAAAGATGTGTATATATGCGGATGTTATAAATAAATAACTTCATACCATTGCGCTTGTTTGCTTAACTGACGAATTTAAAAGTTGCATCAGTGTTTTTTGTAAAATTTTGAGAGAAGCTTTTTGTAAAAGTTTACAGGCTATACATATCTTTAATTGCTAACTTCGATCATGGCTTTACAGTATACTTTTTTCTGCCATATTCAAAGCACGGATTATTTTAGAACAATATACATTCATTTACAAATATTTCATTGGATACCAAACTATTTCAACATTCTGATTCTCTCTCAATATCAGAAAACTAAAGGATAGTTATCTACATTTTAATTTTAAATGAATAGAAAGTCCTAAAATTATTTAGTTTTCAATTTATTAGAGAAATTGAAATCAGATCTGTATGGCGTTATACTGGAATTATGCTTGAGTATCAATCTCAGTTTCCTCTTCACGTTTTTATTAAAAATATTATTTTTGTGTTAAAAATAAAAAAAATGTGGGTTTCAGAAAATTGCGAACTCTTTTAATAAAAGTATACATGATTACCTATATTCATTATTTCTTTAGAAGAAATACAAAAATTATTCAAAAAATTTTAAGGGCTCGGTGTGTGAGTTTAATATTAACTGCTCTAAAATATAAACACACATATTTCTCTTTGAATTACGTTTGAATTACAATCAGGAGGTATCGAAGAGATTTTAATCTTGCAAAAATAACAATAACATATTTTCTTCATTTTTTTAAAAAAGATTCGTCACATTGATTCGGAGTCCCTTGGAGACTAGGGGATCCAATTTCTATTTCCGGTCGAAGTAACTAACGCTTTCAACAATATGAAGTGTTAAATATTCCTTTCACAGAGTACCAAGGTCACATCACGGGTAATTGTTTACTGTATTGAACGTACTTCTGTGGATTATCCAAACGCACAGAGTAATGACGATGCGAATCACACTAATATTCATTTTCTTGAGATTTATCTTTTTACCACGTACTGCGATAACGGCGGTGCTACACTTTTCTTCCGACTTCCGCGTCGGACATGGTGTGAACACTCGCTATCGCCCTCTTCCGTGGAGAGGGCTGCCGGAGTGCCTTGGAGGGTTCCCCTCTCCGCCCCGCCCCCCGCACCGCCCTCGCCCCAGCAGATAGAGGGGTCTAAATTCGGCGTTTACGCGCCCCACACCGCCGTGCACGACACTATCGCTCGTTGTTACGTGTTCTTGGCCATCTGGGAAAGATCCAACCCCTGGCCTCTTAAAGAGGCAAAGGATCTTTAGGGAAATCAGCTCATTTTAGGGCTATTTTTATCGAAAAAGTATATCAGAGTTTAATTTTCTTATGTCCCTCACAAGAGTTCACTTCTGGGTTTGGAATATACTTCCTATATTTCTGTTCAACATGCTGGCCTTTCCTGTTGACAACCCAAAGGGTACGTCCATTCTTCACTTACTATTGATATTTATGCTATTCTGTTGAGACAGATTCTGCATTGCTTTATAATCCAATATATTATTTAGTATTATATAGTTTTTTATTTTATAGAAATACTTTATATTACACAAAACGAGTAGTAAAAAAGAAAATTTTCCCTGTCACATTATCAATGAAATTTGAAAGAATAAATTATTTTTTGTAATCACATTCTTGCACCCCTTCCTGATAAGTTACTACTTATCATACACAATCATTTTTAAACATTTTTTCTATATTTTTCTTGCACTTTAAATTAGGACAAATGTATAATTATTGAAGTGTCCACGGAACATTTTTCCTTTCTTGCATACTACTTACGTAGTACGTAGTTACGTAATGCTGAAGCACAAAATGGCGATTTTTCAGCAGAAAAAATCGTATTGAGATCTGATACCAAAAAAAAGTGCCTAATATTTTTTTCTATATGTATAAATTACTTACTCTGGCACGCTGTGTTGTCAGAATTCCGTTTTAAGGATCCTTGATACTGAAAAATTGATTTATGGCAAAACGTCCGGCCCGTCCGGCCGTGTGAGAAAAAGAGTAGCGTCTAGACCGTTTTCCAAAAAGTAGCTCGCACACTGTTTAAGAACAAATAATATTTCTCGTATTACACTAAATAAATTAAATATTTTACAAATCAGTTTCCACGAAAACTGCAATAACATATTACCGTATACATAGGCTGCAGTTCAACAGTTACTTACATACCATGAATATCAAACTAGAGGAGCTAAAGAAATTCGATGCAATCAATATCTGGTAGTTGTTTTGGATAAGTTGAATACTACGCATCGATCGCAGCATACGACGCAATCGATCGCAGCATGACGGCCGAGAAACGTTGTTATCTGTGCCTAGGATGCAGCGTCTCCCCGACCGCTAAGTAGATACTGATTCCGCCGCGGGAGCCTACGCTTTCAAAAACATTTTGCCCTCTTTTTCTTTTGGATTCCGACGCTAAGTTGTTCCCTGGCCGCAGATCGAATTTTTTTATTGTAATTTTACTTTCAGTTGACATTACGTTGTTCAGTTTACATACTAACTGTGCAAACTTTTGATGGCCTTAATCTATAATAAAATTAATAATCTCTAATAAAATATATAATTATATAAAAATAGTATTAAAAAATATAGCGGGAGAGGAAGGAGGAAGCACCTCAGGTATTATTCCAAGTTTTTGAACATTTTATAGAATGAATAAAGGGGATATATGTAGTTAATTCTCGTCAAACAATTGTTGTTTTTTTGCCCAGTTTATAGGAGGATGATGCTTGTATTTGGGGAAAGTTTGTGTAAACATTGTTTACGAGATAGGCTATTTGGTTTTTTATTGTGTTTATATTTAAATGATTATGCAGTCGATTGTTACTGACGAGCCGTGCTGCTTTAGTAATTAATCTTAACAATTTATTTTTGATCACTTGCATTTTGTTTAGATTTGTATTGGCAGCAATGGCTCATGGGACAAGCATATAGTAATATCGGCCGGATCATTGCTTTGTAGAGTAATAGAGCATGAGATGTGGAGAGTGGACTGTGTTGATTCAGTACAGGTCGTAGTAGAATTAGTTTAGTTTTGGCTTGCTGAGTGTTTACCTGTACATGTTGCTTCCAGTTGAGTCGCGCATCGAAGCCGAAGGCCGAGTATTGTATTGTTTGGTTTGTTGGGATGCAGACCGCATGCTGTCGAAGGGCGGCGGGGCGCGCGGGGCGGGCGAGCACGGGGGCGCGGCGGCGCCGCCCGGCGCGGGCCACCCCATCGCGCGCAACCCGTCGCTCTCCACCATCCACGAGGAGCGCACGTCGCAGATGTACGAGTCGCCGGCCACCGAGCGCTCCATCACGGCCGAGGAGCGGCCCGAGATCTCCTTCTCGTTCGACGGCCGCGAGGTGTCCGTGTCGCTGTACGAGACGCCCGACCTCACCGAGGAGGAGGCCCTGCAGGTGGTGGAGATGTACGCCGAGCAGCTCTCGGAACACGTCTCCGGTGAGTACTTCCGTTTGCTGTCTTCACAAGACCGTATTCGCACACAAAATTAGAAGAAAATTGTTAAAAGTCACAATTCAGTAATTACACACACGGGCTAAGTTTAACTCAGGCTACCCATCCCGACGGTGGCGGCTTTTCGACACTAGCTAGATAGCTAGGTCGAATTCAGTCGCTGTCTGGAGTTGTCAGCTCTGATCAATAGTTTTTGTGTTTTCTCCGATCAATACCAGGCGAATGTCGGAAAAGTACCCTAAAAAACGGAATACGGACCGCGCGCAATTTTTCCTTTCTCTTTATTCTTCTATCTTCACCTCTTAATTTTACACACTTACACTTACATGTACTACATTAACACACATATCGGGGAACTAATCGGGAGCTTACAGCTCGTCCCGACTGGGACGATGCCCCGGTGAGGGGAGATACCTGTAGAGAGGAAATAGCTCGCAAGCCGACTTATAGGTCGGTGCAGGATCTCAACATTCAGCGGGGGAGAGGAGGAGCGACAAGGCTTCCTCCTGCAAAACATTCACTTCGAAACATCCCTCCCTCCTCCCATGAAATATTCACTTCAGGACGGGGGGCTACCAACGGGGCTAAAGACGAAAGCAGTTGACGTGCCCGGAAATATTATTCCATCAATTAAACCCAGAACAGATTAGTACTGTATTAACACACAGACATACATTAAAACGAATATTAAATTAGACGTACGTCAAATAAAACTAGGTTAAATAATAGAGAGGCTAAAAGATTAAGCCAAACATTCAAACCGATGAGTGAATGTTAAGTTTAAATTGAAAACCACACCATTTCGTCTCAATATTGTTTTGAGTCTTCTTCAGATGGAAAGCTAAAAGTCCATAAACATTCTTCAACACGCGTGTGGGGCTTGGTAATGTTACAATCATTACTCGAAATATTGAGTGGGAGTGTAATAAACCATTATAATATTCTATAGTCCGGTAATATTTAAGCGAAATAAATACGTACAAAATCATCAAAAAATTGTATACACAGTAAAAAATGGGTATTTTCTTAAGAATACAAAGAAGCTATAAAACATCGATAATATTTTTTTAATAAAAAATAATTTGGATGAGATTTTCTCCGCAAATGAGCGTTCAAAAGCATTTTGACTACCTACAGTCGTCCATTGTTTAAATGTTTTGATCATTATTTCATTTTTTATGCAATGAAAATGTAAATTTATGCTTGTAAAACTCTTGAAATGCTATATAGCATTTGTTTACTAAAGGTCAGGAGTGTGGATTAGACTTTAAAAATGGCATCCTTGATTGGCGTCCTTGTGTGTTTTTTGGGCACCGCCCACTTGAAATAACGGCGATAGTAGGTAATGCCCTTCTTCATTAATTCTGTGAAAATAACGGTGATTTTCGTAATGAAAATGAGAATAATTAAGAACAGCGTTCTCGTAATAAATATGGTTTAGATTGTTAAAGAGGCATTCTGCTGTCTTATAGCTCCAATTCGGAAACTTGGTTTCATATAAAGCGAAATTCATATCCAAATTCCATATACATTTACGGATTGAACACAAATAGCGTGGTCCTAGAAAAAGGAAGCATATTTAAGTTTAGGGGACAAAAAACGAGTTTACGAGGCACGCCTGACTCTGACGGGCGCCCGGTTCGTGGACGTAAATTGTCTCTCCTGCGCATTCCGACGCACTGAGGGGAAGGCGCGTTAAAGGGTCCTCTGAGACTGCAAACACGTTGCGCAGTAGCAGGAGCGAATGCTAGTAAGAGAAACAAATCAGAGTAATTTGGGTTTCTTGAAAGGTTTATTGAACTACTTTGCTTAAAATATTGAAAACAAACAAGCAAGCTCTGACAAAGAATGCATGTTCTTATACCCGAAATTAATGGTGTTTTTCAAAATTATAAAATTATTTGATGTAAAATATAGGCAACTATTTTAAGAAAAAACAGTATTCACAACTGCTGTCTATTTGTTATATTTTGTTAGTGCGATTTAGATGTCAACCCATTTACCTTACTATTCAGATAAAATTTAAAAAAATCATGTTGCTTTGTCAGAAATATATTATTCATTTGAATTATTCAAAGTGGAAGGTTCAAAAAATGCAAGAGTTAGTCTATAATGTTTAGAGAAGTTATTTATTAGTGGAAAAACAACAGGTTTATTTAATATATTAGCAGATATCCTCAATAATTTTTCAAAATCGGCTATGGATGTACTGAAAACAGTCACGATTGAACTACATTGGTAGATGGAATTGCATTATTCTCTAATGAGTGAAGGGTGAGATTCATTTAGACTGAAATACTCGCAGTTAGATTGTCTTCACATGAAGTGTAGAAATTCAAGTCATTACATCTGCTAGTCCACCTAATCTAATTATAAAATAGCTGGGTGAACAAAGTACCTCTTAATATTGACCACAGTTGTATGTGTTCTAAATATTTGTGAAATTCTCTCGATAGATGTTGATCACGTTAGCTCCGTGAAGTTAATTTTATAAATCTGTTAAATTTGCTCCATGTAGCGGGTGAATTGCCCCAGTTACTGACTGAAATAATTAGTAATAATAATTCAGTATTATTACAGTTGAATTCAATCTTTTAGAATTATGCAATGTAAAACTTACGAATACATTGCTATTATTACAATATCAACATTTTTGCTTTTGATACTAAATATGGCTTCTGGGTGTCTAAATATAGTTATTCACAGGAGAAAAGAGTTTGCCTGGCATTTCAACTTGTGCATCGATTTCACTTGTTTCATGGCATTTAATAGTGTATTATAAAATAATGTAAAAGTTATATTAGTGAATTTCGTGAGGTGTTGTTACTGACAACTAATGAATATCATTCCTGTATGGTGTGTTATGATTATAGGTGTTTCATGAGAAAAGGGCCCCATATAGTAAGCAAGTTTTGACAAAATCACTGATTTGTAAATGAAGGGGAAATGGAATAGTAGTATTCCAAGCTCAGTAAAGAGAGACTTGCAGTAATCGCGAGGATAATATTTGCTTATTATTCGTGCATTTTTCTCTAATCTAAAATTCTACGTTACACGATTTGATTCCCCAGCCTATTTTACCATTTCTAGGGTACAAAAGAGTATTTGCAATCCATACACAATGATCTGTTTTAGGACTGAATTTGAAAAAAAAAACTGAATTCATAACATAGTAAATATTGTGTTCAATTAATTTATTTGTTCTATTCTATTTGTTTCACTCAACTAAAATCTAAAAAATCTACTTGAATATCAGTCAACTGCATGCCATTAATTTTCAATGGAGAATTTAATTATTTATTTCAGATGGGGAAATGGTGATCTGCGCCGAAACAGCTTTCCCTTCTTTCAGAATTAACTTATTATTCGGAAACGAATAATTAAAAAAATCTAAAATCACATTACTTACCATTAATTTGCCAAAGAACCTTTGTATCATCAGCAAAGAGAACTGTTCTTACGATTTTTATTGGACGAGTACACACCGTTAAAATGAAAGGCTCCAAAACCCAACTTGCGGAACCCCATTCTCACTTTTCTGACATAAATAATGCTTTGGATGCCACTCTTTGAGATTAGAAGGTACGAAGATATACAATGTACAGCAACGCCAATAATTGAAAAACACTATAATTTAAGAAGCCTTCGCGATTTAGCTCATAGTTCAGCGTGCTCGCTTTCCCCGACACGACACCCAGGTTCGATTCCCGGTCGGGCAAGATTATCATATACATTTTCCTTGCAATGTCCCAGTATATGTTGCTGTGTGACGATGGGAAAACCAGAATAGGGCGTGGGGATATTTTCGTATTAAACAACACGTACCCCCTTAACCCATGGCTGCGAGGCCGGGACGCTGCTAGGCCATGACCCGTACGCAGGCTGTAGCTCTCAGTACAGATTTGGGAAGCTATAAATTTGATCAATTATATACAATTTGTTGGAAGATTAAAAATATGGTAATAAATGCTTCATTCTATTCATTAACAAAGAAACGCCTTTAAGAAAACAAAATGTGAATTCTTGATAACTATGCACATTTCTCAAATAACGAAGTTTATTTTACATTTCTTGAAAAATTTACAGAACTCTCAATCATATAATACTAAAATTAGAGTTAAGTATAGTAAATAAACTGTTCATTATGATGTGAAAATATTCTTTCAATTTCAACTCGTTTATTAACTGTAATCCTCGTACTTTACGTTCTTTCAAAACTCCCTACGGATAGAGTATCTTTAATAGTAAAATAGCCATAAACAGGGCATTGAAAGCGTACGAATGAAAGCAAAAGTGTATGACTAGCATGCGTTGTTCTCGTCCCGCAGAACACAACGTGGTGGACCTGCCGCCCATGCGCTTCGTGAAGGAGTCGTCGCACTCGGGCAAGATCTTGATGGAGGCCGTGGTGATCGACGTGACGGGCGACTACTTCTCCGCGGCGGAGGACGACCTGCGCACGGAGCGCGACGTGGACGAGCTGAGCATCTCGGACGACAGCCCGCACACGGCCGCGCTGCTGCCGCCCGACGACGAGGACGGCGTGCCCTACGACAAGCTCAACGCCGACTTCCTGGAGCGCGCCCTGGCGCCGCTGCCGGGCACCGAGGACGAGGCCGCGGGCGCGGCGGCGGGGGCGCCCCCCGGCGCGCCCACCCCGCGCCGGCCCCCGCGCCGCCGCGGCGAGCCCAGCCCCAAGCAGAGCAGCGACACCTTCCACTCGGCGTCGCCCAAAGGTAAATGCGATTGGTGGTCGTCATGTTCCACGCTCGGCAAAACTCAACATTTCGGGTTTCATTATCGTCCGAGAAGTAGGGGAAAACAGGCACTTCAAAAACATACTTACTTTTCGTCACTATTCTTTGGCAGTTGTATATGTACCGGTCACCATATTCCATATGAAAATAAGACCCAGAGAAGGAGCAATTGGGATAATTTGGCTACATATTTCTCCCAGCTTTTTTGTAAAAATCGAATTGTGAAAAACGCCTTTACAAAGATTTCTAAGAAATGTGATGAATTTTATGTATGTGATTATTTAATAAGACGATTGTCAGTTAAGAAAATCTCGACCGTACATATGGCGTGTGACAGCACAAATGCTTGCGTCAGATTAAAAGAGCTGGATGCATTTATGAGCGAGTGTAAGAAATATTAAAAGTTAAGATGTGCAGTGAATTTCCTTACTTTACACCCTTACAATGATTAGAATAGAGAAATCTCTGCAAAAACGTTAATAAATATCCTAATTTATTTTCTTCTCAAGTACGAATCATATTTTCAGGGGTTCTGTCAACAGAATAGAATCAGTAAAAAGAAACATTTTACCCATCCTTGATACTTACCTATGCCTGGAGAGATAAACCCCATCTTGAAGTCTTATACTATGTGATAGGTTTACACACAATTCGTTTTCTTGTTCAACTTTTTCTTTCACCAGTTTGGTAGAGAGAATACGAAAAGTCGGTTCGAAACTTTTTCCCTACGTCTCACGAGACGATATCGCCGTTTTACTGTGCGATACATCTACAGTCCACTCCCGATCTTATGCATCAGGCGCCGCCGCTGCACCCGTGGGTGGTTCGGGGTCCCCCGACTCCGAAGAGGACATGTCTTTCAGCGACGCCCGCGCCTCCGTCTACGACACCCCGTCCCGAGCAGACACCTACGCCAGCGCGAAGGGCAGCCTCACCAGGGGCAAGGAAGAGGCCGCTTACCAGGTGAGGCAACCACCCCGTGAGGCTCTTGCTTTATTGATAACTCATTCCACTCGTGAAATGTGAGCCGATTAGTTTTAAAAGGACTCATACGCGTTCTGGATACGTGTAGTGTTTACCCTATCGTTATATCCGAACGGGTTAACCCTAGCAAGTGTGACTGCGATCCCGTACAGAGAACTCACGAACAAATCTGTTTTTTTTGTTCTTTTTAAACACATTTATTCATTTTGGAGGATTTACATCGTTCAGTACTATAACTACTTTACAGATTTATTTTTTTCAGACTTATTCTAGTTAAAATATCTAAGCTAACTTAATCTATGCATTGGAGAGGATACTCTAGGGGAGAACCTCGGTGTTATGAATTGTCGTTGGCTAAAATTTTGAGGAATGCTTCAAAAGGGAATCTATTTTTTATTCGTGTGTGGGTTGGATTTTTCGGAAGTTTGTAATGGGATGCTGCTGGTATGTCTGTTAGGTTTTGGTAGAAGTTGTGTGATATTTGTGCTATTTGGTTTATTATTGTATTGATGTTTAATTCTGAATGAAGTTGTTTATTACTTATGAACCAGGGGGCATTTGTGATTAATCTTAAAAATTTATTTTGCATAACTTGAATTTTATTGACATTTGTGGGGGCTGCGTTTGTCCATATGGGGCATGCATAAAGGAGTAGTGGTCTGATTATTGTTTTGTATAGTGTTGTACTGTTTGTGTATGACAGAGATTTATGTTTGTTGATTAGTGACCGGAGTTGGAATAATTTATTTCTTGCTTGTTTAATTTTGATATCTATGTGGGTTTTCCAGGTTAGTTTTGTGTCCAGATGAAGTCCTAGGTATTTTATGGGTTGCGATGGTGGGGTCCAGGTGATGGGCACAAATCTCGGTCGCTCTTGATTTTCGTCAGGATACAAGATAGTGGTTCACTGCACCTTCATTGTGAACCTGTACCAGGAATTGTTTTGTTAAAAATGTGAAAGTGAAAATTCTTTCGTTGAGAACATGCGATAAAACGCGGACAGTAGATATAAGAGTCCGCGAGGAAATTCGGACGTATTCCAACTGTATAAGTGCCTCTGCTGTGTTTGCTCTGCTTCAACAAATCAAGGACAAATAACCTACAAGACTCTTTTACTAGTCATTTATTGTCTGGTGGTGCACAAGCAATTAAATATACTAACATATAGATGCATAATATTTCTTCTGAATTACGCATTAATTAAGTAGCTGACATAAGCCGGGGTTACCCGCGTTTTTATTTACCACAATTAGACAGAAAAAAGAATGAATCCTATCAATAATGGCCGAATTAAAATTGATAGTCACCGCAACAAGGGTTATATTCTTTTATCTATGATGTTCCTTATGAGTGAGACAATTTAGACGAATTTCAGCCATTTTAGAATATAAATAAAGATACAGAAAGTCATAAATAAAAGAAAGAAATCGGTCAGATAATTATTGACATGGATCAAACCGTGAGACGTACCTTTCCACCTAAAACCGTTAATTTTTATTTATGTAACAAATCCTCTAAATTAGTCTTTAATGTCGAGGTCGGAAGGTTAACTGCGACGCTGAGCGTTAGCAAAACCGAGCGGACCTTCCTGACAAGGCGACAAAGTGGGAGAAGGAGGACTGTTGTGACTGGGGGACAAAATGGACGAAATGAGACAAAGAGGATAATGGGACTAAAATGGGACTAATGGAATATGGGGGACAAAATGGACGTAATGGACAAAAAGGACAAGGGGGACAAAAACGACATATTTATCCGAAGATTTATGACCGCTGGTAAAATCTAAACCCGAGAGTCCCCTAAAATATTTTCATGGACTCTCGAGCATTATAACGGCCGGTGCTATGGGCGCGCTCTTAAAGTGTTGTTTAGATGGTTGGTTGCTAAGGAGCTGATCGCGTGTTTACCGACACAAACAACAAAAAAGTAAATAAACGTTTGAAAACCATAATAATTGCAAAGAAAACGGGGTGTGGTAGAAAATAAGGCGCGCGGGGGCGGGCGCAGGTGGCGGCGATCGAGGAGCGGCTGGGGCCCGTGGACCAGTCGACCAAAAGCAGCCCGGCGGAGCTGGTGCGCCACGCGCAGGAGGGCGGCGCGACCGGCGAGGGCAAGCGGCGCGCCGCGGAGCCCGAGGCCGAGGCCGCACCGCGCGCCAAGGAGCCCAAGGTGGACAGCGGCGTGCAGGCCGGCAGCGTGCGCCCCAGGAAGCAGGACGCCGAGAGCGGCCAGGGCGACTCCTTCGAGAACCTCGCCAAGAGCGCCGGGGGCAGCATGCAGGTAAGCCCCAACCAGCAACAATCAAACAATCAACTCGTGGTGCTCAAACAGCACTTACTTTCTTGCCCGTGTTTTGACGCAAAATTACGCCAAAAGTACCCAAATGTTCGAAAAATCGTACGTGATATTATTTCAAAATCTATCTTTAAGGAACAGATTTCATGAAGGGAAAAATCTCTATCTTTAGTATTTTAGTTGTAAGAAGACGCCGAAAACATTTTGAGTTTTTGCAATTTTTGAAAAATCAGAGTTTTCAAGGAAAATGAGACCTATGTCATTCTCTTAAACGTCCGTCATACTATTCAATAACAAAATTTAATCAAAAAACGATGGAGCCATTTTTTTGAAAATTTGGAAAATGTCCAAGGAGTTTCATGTAAAGTATCTCTCAGTATTAAAAATCATCAGCGCCTCTGACCGGGAGGTCATAGGTTCGAGTCCTGGCGGCGGCAGGATTTTCGACACAAGCTTGTCAGCTAGGTCGAATTCAGTCGCTGTCTGGAGGAGAATTCTAGCGGCCGGCTGCTCTGATCGGTAGTTTTCCGTGGTTTCTCCGATCTACACCAGGCGAATGCCGGAGCAGTACCCTAACAAACGGGCCACGGACCGCGCGCGATCTGTCCTTCCCATTCCTTGTCCTATCCTCTTCCCTTACACACACACTTACACTAACATACACTATACTATCACATATCCCGGGAGACCGGTCGGGAGCTTAGAGCTTGTCCCGGCTGGAGCGGTGCCCCGCTGGTGGGAGAGTCATGGTTAGGGGGAAACCCCACTAACCGACGGTAGGTCGGCGCCGGATCTCGCCATTCAGCGGGGGAAGATCACCGCCATCTCCGGAGGGGGAAACATGCACTTCACTAACGGGACCAGAGCAGTTGACGCGCCCGGAAACACGAATAAATCAATCAATCAATCAATCAATTAAAAATCATCGGTTTCAAATTGAAGGGGCCGCGACATTAGCCAGATCGCTTGGGGTATATAAATTTTAGAGAAAATCTGAACGCTTTAGCCACTAGCGTTGTTCACGAGGGTGACCTCAAAAAATCAGTCTTTTTTGTTCAAACGCATACCCTCATATTTTTTATTTGGTGTCAAAACAATTGTAAATGAAATTTCGTGCACGTAGGACCCAAACAACCCGTGCCGACTTGCATCGAAACTTGTCAGTATTTGAAGGCTCAGCCCAACGCGAGCTGGCGTATCGACGTGCTAGTAATTACTTGCTATTTTGTTAATAAACGCATGCTTTTCAAATAGTCAACATGTCGGTGGCATTACACAGTTCTAAAAAGAGTATATTTTTAATAGGAGACGTGAAACTTCAAATAATGTGTTCAAAACTTCCCTTAAAATCAAACTGAAAAGAGGAAAGACCTTAGAACTATTGCAGAAGAAAACAGCGTGCTAAATATTTCTTCGCAAGCTTTTCGCAACGCGATTGTAGCGTGGAATCTTGAATTTGAATATAATGTGCAAATTCTCTGTTGTGATGCTACAGCTTCAAATACAGGTGGTATCAATGGAGCCTGCGTGATTCTAGAACAAAAACTTTAAAAGGGAAATATTAATTTTTTTGTCGCCATCATGTGTATGTATTTGGTGTTAAAAAGTTTTCTCAAGTGAAATGAATACAACCCTTAGGAGTTGTACTCGACTCTTGAAAAACTTCCGAGATGTCTGGAAATTAGTCGATTCCGATAAAATATAGTGCTATAGAGAGCAAAGCTTATATCGTGCCTGTTTCCAAAATTGGCAATATGCTTACGTTTTATCAACCTGAACTGAGAAATGAAATAGTCAGAGGTGACTGTCGAAAGCTAGTAGAGCTTTATAATTACACGTTCAGGCGTACACAGAGAGAAAATTAAAAATTCGACCTCCAAGTGCCATTCATCATGCTCAATGGATGGCGAGAGCGATTTATTCCTTGAAAATGTCATTGTTTTGTGCCGTGTTGAAAATCACAAGAAAGGATACGGCCACCTATTCTAGGCAGCTTATTCTAGGTACCTTGACGGCAGCACTGTTAGATGTGTGCCTGTTCATCGTGATATCTCATGTCAATCCACGAATGCAATGCATTTTGGCAGTAAAAACACCTTACCAAGATGAGTGCTTTTTGAAGCCAATGAAGGCTTACTGAAAAGATAAAAGCATCCTGAAGGCAGTTTTACATAAGTTAGGGCAGCATTTACAGTATTTGACTGATGAAGTATCTGCCTTGTCACTATTTGACGATGATGTGGACCAAGAAAACGAAGTAAAAACGGTTGTAAATTTAACTAATGAAAATGTATCAAACTATGGTAAACGTTATATCCCAACGCAGGAAGAATTTTGTGATCCTTTATAAGAAAAAAAACATTACTTCTTTTTTTTTGGTTATTTAAGGTCGCATCAACATCTTAGGTCATTAGCGACCACTATTGCTGTTAACGGTATGGTAACTATGTGGATGAAACGATATGGTGATTGATGATAAAGGGTGAAAGGACGAACACAAATACAACTATGCCCAAGGCGGGACTCGAACCCGCGACCCTTCGGTCCGAGATCACTACGACAGTACTGCCTTAGCGATCTCGGCCACCGGGCCGGCAAACATTACTTTATTTCGCTCAAAAGCAATTTATTATTTGAACGTCATAAAATTAAGGAGTTTTCTCAACAATGGTCTCACTTTATGGACAAATAATGCTTCGTTTGAAGAAACTAGAAAGAAGGTTCCAACGTTTAGATCAATGAATGATTCAGTTGAAAGAGCGGTCAAGTTGATGCAAGACTTTCATGGTTTAATTACGGTTAAACAGGAAACCGAGGCAATTGTTATAACGTTGCATAGGAGAGATTTATCCTGTCTGAAAAAATAAACTTTGAAAGTAAATTTACAAAATAATATTTTCTAAATATTAAATTGATATGATTTAGACATATTCGTGCATTATTTACCAAATAAAACTGAGTTCTAGAATCTTCCCTTATTAACTCAGTATAAACGTTCAAGTTAAATGTGTGGCATGAAGTCTGCACGGGTTATCCTTAACCAATCGCAATAATATTTATTGTTTGAGATTTTGAGGTCAAATAGAAAAAATATAGAGTATGCGTATCTGATTTCACGAAAAAGCTCCCTTACGACTTGGGACAACCTATTGTTCATAGACGTACAGACAGACATACGTTTTGCCGTCATTCGATTTTTCTGTATAAAAGACCTACAAAACATGGATTCTGGCTACAGCACGTTTCATAGGATATTTTTTCGAATTTCCAACATGATTTATCCAAATTTTGTTACCAGGGCTCTGTAACAAGAGTTGTTCTGCCCCAAAGTCGCCGTTGTTTCGGGCAGAATTATATAACTTTCTTTCTACTCCGTAGCGAGAAAGTAAAAATCAAGCAAATAAACAAATAAAAAATAGACCAATTAATAAATAGAATAAAAATATGTATGTATTTGGCATTTTGGGTCGATTGTCCGACTTTGCAGGCCAGCTACCGGTGTCTCCATGCCTAGACCTAGTTAAATCCCTCGTTGAAAGAGGGGGGAGAAAAAGTGACAGGTGGCAAACATGACGTATTTCCTTCACCATAACCAGAAAACTCCGCCACCCTGAGAGTTTCTTCCTTATACAGCTAGATAAACTGACATGAATCTTAAAGGAAAGCTAAAACTCAAGTATTGATCCGACATGGGAAAATTAATTAAATAATTAAAAATGTATGTGCAAAACTATAGGCCATAAAATATTAGATGGGATGCAAAACAAGGATTGAAATACAGAAAAAAACGATTAATTATATATTTCTTACGTAAAATATGTTTAAATTATATATTTATATATATCCGTATAAGACCTAGAGAACTAGTGAAGATAAGCTATGGTAGCGCGTTTAACTCCGGATGAGGGCATTGCGTGTTCGATTCGCAATAAGATTACTAGAAAATATATATTAAAGAATCCATTAATTGATCAAATTGTGAACCAACAATGAAGTTAGCGTTATTTGAAGAATGGAAAGATTCGATTTTGCTGACTCGTGGCGAAAAGGTATCGCGTCTGACTAGATCAAAAGGTTACGTTTTCGAATCCCGAGAGGATCAATCATACGATTGATTTGAAATGAACCTCAAATAATACAATGTTGGCTACAAAGAGTGAAGTTAAATGCGTTTGAAGAATATGGAAACGTTTGCCATCGACTCCGTGGCGCAACGATAGCGCGTCTGACTCCAGATCAGAAGGTTGCGTGTTCGAATCACGTCGGAGTCAGTAACACATTTGTTTTGAAATTACCAGCGAATAATACATTATTGGCCACAAAGAGTGAATTTAAAGGGGTTTGAAGAATGTGGAAAGTTTCAACGTCGACTCCGTGGCGCAACGGTAGCGCGTCTGACTCCAGATCAGAAGGTTGCGTGTTCGAATCACGTCGGGGTCAGTAACATATTTGTTTTGAAATTACCAGCGAATAATACATTATTGGCCACAAAGAGTGAATTTAAAGGGGTTTGAAGAATGTGGAAAGTTACAACGTCGACTCCGTGGCGCAACGGTAGCGCGTCTGACTCCAGATGAGAAGGTTGCGTGTTCGAATCACGTCGGGGTCAGTAACACGTGTATTTTGAAATTAGCAGGGAATAATACAATATTGGCCACGAAGAGTGAAGTTAAATGCGTTTGAAGAATGTGAAAATTCTTCAAACGCATCTCGGAGTCAGTAATGGTTTCTTTTATTTATACAATTTCGCAACTGTGCAATTTTGGGGCCCGTCGAGTGAACTAAATGGCATCTGAAGAACTGTAAAGACTTTGTCGACTGGATGACCCCAAAAACTACAATATGGGACAAATTGTGAATGTAATAGCCTTTGAAGAATGTAACACGCTAATTGCGGTGACTCCATGGTGCCCTGGTAGCATGCTTGGCTCCTGTTTGAGAGGTTGCGAGTTCGATTCCCAGCGGTTTGGTTTTATTCTAAAACAAGTCGTAAAGTGCGCAATTCTTACTCGAAGAATGAAGTTCATGCTGTTTGAAGAACATAAAATCCAGCCCTATGGCGCAATGACTTAGCGTCTGACTACCAAGGGGAAGGTTGCTTGTGAAAAGAATGCCGTAAACAGTGAAATTTGTACTCGATGACTGATGTGACAGACCAAATGAGAAAATGGTTCTCGAAAGGTTGCAAGTCGTGTGACCCCTTTGTCAAATGTCAGATATGACTCGTATAATAAAACTACTAATTTTTTCAATTCATGATTTCAAAGTATATGTTTCGAAATTCCCTACAGTTCAATTATTTTTTACTACCGAGAGCATATTTCAAAAGATCAATTTGTGGTATTTTACCTCCTTCTCTGCGATTTGTAAATGAATCACTAATTCATGTAAAATTCTATTGCATTAATATTTTTCCGCAAATATAAAGCAATTTAAAAAAATGTATTTTGTCTATATCATACAGTACTACCGAATATGTACACAATTTTTACCTGTACTATCGTCTGTAGTAATGCTGCCTAATAAATATTATATTTACCTTCAATTTTGATGGATAATTGAAAAATGTATACAAGATCCGTTTTGTCGTAACAGGGAAATATTTAATCTCATTAGTAAGATTGTCTTTCCAAGACAAGAGAAAGATTGTCTAGTGAAAAGGTCAACAAATTAACCACATCATGTAGCATCATTATCAGAATTATTGTCGTATTTTATTATTATTATTATTATTATTATTATTATTATTATTATTATTATTATTATTATTATTATTATTATTATTATACACCAGTTATTTCTACTTAAGTTTTCATATATAATTTTCTTGTGTGGCCAGTCGGTATCGCAAGAAACCGGCGACGCCGCTTCCGCAGCCGGCGTGGTCCAACCGCCAGACGGCCAGCCCACGAGACCGCCCAAGGGGGTGAAGCGGCGGGGTTCGAAGCGAGTGCCCTCGGTGGAAGCGGCGGTGGGGACGGACGAGGGCCCGGTGGCGCCGTCCGCCCCGGCGTCAGCCGGTGCGCCGCCTTCGCCCGCCGCCGCGTCCGCCGCGCCCGGCTCGCCCGCGGCGCCCGGCTCGCCCGCGGCCGGCAAGCGCATGAAGCGGCTGTCGGCCGCCGACATCGACCTGCCCACGCTCAGCAGCCCCACGCCCGAGGACGCCGCGCGCGCCGAGGCCGCCGACGCCTCCGCCCTCACGCGCTCCCTCCAGGACATCCAGCGCGGGCTGGCGCTCGCCGACACGCCCACGCCCCTCGCACAGCCCATGCAGGTGCGCAGCCGCTCGCCGCCTCCACGCCCGGCTCCTCTTCCTCGTCTTCATCCTCCTCGTATATCCCCCAATTCTTTTTTCCTCCTCTTCTCTTTTCCCCTCATCTTCCTCTCCCTCTTCCTCCTCTTCCACCTCCCCTTTCTTCTCTCATCTCTTCTCTTTTCTCCTCTTCCACCTTTTTCTCCTCCTCTTCCTCCCACTCTTCCTTCTCTTCCTCCTCTTCGTTTTCCTTCACATCTAGTTATTCTTGCTCCTTGTCATATTCATCCTCCCTTCTTTTCCTTTCGTTATTTTTCTTCTTCTTACTATTCGTTATCCACTTTTTCATCTCTTACTCCTTCGTCCTTTTTCTTCTGCTTCTTATTCCTGGGGTTTGTGTTGTTCTCTTTATTGTCTTTTTCTTTCTTCTCCTGTTGTGTTTTTTATTTGTTCCCTCCTCATTTTTCTTGGTTCCTTTTGAGCGTAGTGTTCCGAGTTTTACTTTGAAATTTAGCACCATTCACGATTTTTGTCAGTTCCGTCTCTGACTTCGTTCCCAATGTACGTGTTACCATTCGCCTTATTCATCCCTCTCGTTCTGGACAGTTTCTTTTAAAATTCTACTGTATTTTTCTCCAAATACCTTCTTTTTCTCTATGTCTAATCGATTTCTCCAACAACTCTCTCCCAACTATCAATTTTTGCTTAACAAATATCCCATATTGGCTGTCTCCAATCCACAAATTTTTACTTTTCTTAGAATGGAAAAATACCGAATATACAAATAAAGCATTGCGTTTGGAGGTAATAAATGAACTCAAGTATTACATATATACTGTGAACGTTAATCAGCTTAAGACAAACGTGGCAATAAATCACTTTAGGGTTTTGATTCTGTCATGTTTAGAATTGATAAAATGTTTCGGTTTTCAGGTCGAGGAAGATAGGCCTTCTCATGTGGCCGATCGTGTCGCGTCGCCCGCTGATCAACTTCTACTTGGATTGCAACAGCTGCAGGAGCAGCAGATTCAACAGCAACAACAAATACTACAGCAACAAGACTTTGCTTTCGTCAGTGATATTGCATCGCTTCCAGGTTATCAGGTACGTCCTACATATCGAAAGATAAACCAATTTATATGACAAATATGCATATTATTTGGTTTTGGGGATATCGGTTTCCTTTAAGTTTGAATAAAATTGGTCCGTTTTTTTGAACCAAATGACTAAATAAGAAATTGGAAAAGTATTTTTATAATGTGATATTATTATTAAATTGTGTGAGAGTAAAAACTATTAATATGATGCGATGATTTTTATCACATAAATTATCGTATAAAATTATCCTACGATTATTTCATTTAAACGTTTTCAATTTTGATAAGCGAACATTTTCAAAAAGTACTTTCGTGGGAGATTCTCAAAAAGTTAAGTCATTGCAAGTTTTATGTGCCGGGGGTTCCCCAGTTATTGTGAGTCTAATTGTGCATGGGATGTCCAAATGAAAGTACTACTGCTATCAGTTTGAAAAATGGTTTAATGGTACCAGTGGGGTAAGCATACAGAATAAAGAGTTGAAAGAAAACTACAGAGAATAAATATAACCAAATTGTCTGCAAATTATCATCCTTTAATGGCTTCCTTTAGTGGACTAAATACATAATACCCGTAAGGCGAGATATCCGGATCGTCGTTGAAGAAAGCTTCTTCGGCCAGTCCCGGTGGTTGCTCCCTCAGGGTATTCACGTACCGCTGTGACACCTGCATGAACATTCAAGCAAAAAATGTGAAACATATATATTATATATTTAATCACTGCATATTCTGTATACTTACAATACAAAAACTGTCAACCCAAAATTCATTATATACATTTAGTAACATCTCATCAGATGTTACCGACATTTTTGGCCTAATTGCACAAATATTTCCTTTCTCATTCTTCTCCCCTCCTCTCGCCTTACATACACATGCACACACATGCACTATACTGTCGGGAGACCAGTCGTGTACTTACAGATATTCCAGACTGAGACAATGTCCTGCTGAGAGAGATAGGTGGAGGAAGAAATCTCCCCGCAAGTTGTCGAGTAGGTCGGTCTGGATCTCACATTCCACCGAGGGTGGAACTCATCCACCTCCCTGGACATAAAATTCTCTACACTCATAAGACGAATGACCATAGTAGTTGACGCATCAGATGACTACTTATTCACCGGATTCGGTGTCTCAAGTCATCAATTGATGTCTCTGTAGGGCCTCTGACCGACAGTCCTAGGGATCGAATCCCGACGGTGGCAGGATTTTCGACACAAGCAAGACAGCTAGGTTGAATGCAGACGTTGACTGGAGGAGAATTCGAGCAGCTCGTCGCTCTGATTGGTAGTTCTCCGTGGTTTCGCCAATCAACACCTGGCGAATGCCGGAGTCGTACCCTGACAAACGAGCCATGGACCCTGCGCGATCTTTCCTTCCTTTTTCTTGTCCTATCCTCTCCCCTTAGTTACACACATTAGACTTACACTTACATTTAAATACACTAGTCTACCACACATGTGGGGAGCTTAAGGTTTGCCTCGGTTGAGGCTGTGCCCTGCTGGGGGGAGATTTCAAATCGGGAATATCTCCGCCAGTCAATGTGTAGGTCAGCGCGGGATCTCGCCGTCCAGCGTGCGAAGATCACCGTTACCTCTCGCGATAAAAATCACGCACTGCACTTACAGAAGTAATGAGCTTGGCAGTTGTCGCTCCCGAAAACACTAATCAATCAATCCATCGGTTAGAATCGCCGGCTGTCCACCAGGCGTGAGGGCGCGTGCTTTGCGCAGGTGCTGGAGGCGATCGTGCAGCCCGTGGAGGCGCTGCGCGAGGGGCTGGCGCGGCTGCAGCAGGAGCAGGCGGTGGCCACGGCCTCGGCGGAGGTGGCGAGCGGCGGCCGCCCGGCGCTGCGGGCGCTGGCCACGGTGGAGGCGCCGCTGGCGGCGCTGCGGCGCGGCGTCGCCCTCGTCGAGCAGTCGGCCACGCTGGAGGCCGGCGCGCCCGCCACCGCCGCCGCGGCCGAGGGCAAGGTCGGCCTCGCCATCCTCGAGGCCATCGTGCAGCCGCTGCAGGTGACTTAGCTATGGACACTTTTACACTAGGATGATTTCATCATTTTTCACCGCTACAGTAAAGTGACGGACCAGACTGGATGCAATTTGTACGAAAAGATAGCTAATGCTTCACTTTTCGGTACAGATTTCATTCAGTTGGACTACAACCTCGTGACGTCACTTTTTGGAACTTTCTCTGGTCAGCTATGCGTGTGGTGCGATTCGGTCCTTTTGTACAGTTTCGTGAGCGTTCCAATGTGTGGAATTGCAATGTAAAATGGTTCTTTAGTGAGAAATTAAACACGGACTGAGTTGTTATGTCGTCTCGTTCCGTGCACAGACATACTACAACCTAACTTATTTCGTTATCATAGATCAGGCTGCACAGCATTTTGCACTTTGACTTACCTCGGGAGTCGCGTGCGTGTCACACAAGTACAAATGGGGAGAAATATGAAGAATAGAGATGAAACTAATTGAAGGAGTGGGGACCACCAATGAGAATGAGCATTGCGACTCGTAGTGTATAAATTGAAAGATAAATTGGTGAGATGACGGACTGTTACATACAATTCAAGTAATGCCTTTTGTTTTATTCCAAATGTTTGGTGTCGATTTTGGGCCCATATATTTTAATTGCTTGTAAATCTGATAATGTAATTCGCATCGCTACAATATGCTCACAAATTTAGTGTGATGCTAAGTATAAAATTTGAAATAGAATGACCTTTGTTTGACGATGACAGTAATAAACTATTTTCCATTAGCTATGTTCAATTGAATGAGATGGTTCTATCAAAGCCAAAATGTCTTATTCTAAAAAAATCATGATTACTTTCTTCTCTAATATGACTTGAAGCAAGTACCATTAAAATTACATTAAAACGATGAAATCAGCGAGTTTTTTTTAATGACGGGAAAAGGTAAAAAATGACTTATTAGTCCAAATATAAGAAAATTGCAAAACAATGTATCATATCGGGTCATTTCTTTTTTCATAATATAAAATTAATGTCTATACTAAAAGGTATACAACTAAAGTGAAAAGAAAAAATGACATTTCATTAAAATCTGACCCAACTTATTTACTCCATGATAGTTTACATTTTAAATTCTGCCTTGGAGATGGAATTTGTTTCAATTAAAATTCATTACTTATTTTCATATTGGGTAATTTTTATACGTTTTCCCACTAAAGTTTCATTTGCATATAGATTGAAGAAAGGCGGAAGCAATTCTACAAACGGTTACAAAAAATACTTCTCAGGAGTGAGATTCGAACCCACGCCTTCTACGGAGACCAGATTTCTCACAATCTGGTAGAGCAAGCAAGGATTTCCATGGTCGCTCTGGCATCCTGACGGCTGTTGCCCTGGGAACGTTAAACAACTGAATGTAGAATGCAAACTTGCATGTAGATTGAAGAAAGACGGAAGTAATTTTACAAACGGTTACAAAGCTTCTAGTCAGGAGTGGGATTCGAGCCCTCACCCTACGCGAGGACCACAATTCTCACAACCCAATACAGCAGGCAAGGATTTCCTCGAGCCCGGTGCCTTAGACCGCTCCTTAACTCTAGTGCCTTAGACCGCTCGGCCTATCTGACGACCGTCGTTACCGGGACCGTTTTACTACTAAAGCTTCATTTGCATGTAGACTGAAAAAAGACGAAAATAATTTTACAAATGGTTACAAAAGCTTTTTGTCAGGAGTGGGATTCAAACCTCCTGCGAGGACCTTATTTGTCACAACAAACAACCTATATAACAACCTTTATAAACAACCTATAAACAACCTGTAACAACTATTGTAACACAGCTTCCGGGTCAATGACCCCCATCTCGATCAGGTTTTTCGTCCAGTTTCCCTGATCCATTGAGCAAATGCTGAGATGGCCCCTTGTTTTGCTTCTGGACACAAATGTAACTTCATTTTCTGTGCACGTCTTCTAGAATTCAGTGGGAAATACAATTATTCAAATTATCGTTTCCACGTTGTCGCGGCAGGAAGTAATAAGAGCCAAAATTTATTGCTTATTTATCCTTGAAAATAGATTTTATTACATGGGAGTTTTTTTGTTTTTTTTCTCCCTTTCAAAATTCAAAATTTATTGCTTATTTATCCTTAAAATCGATTTTATTACATGGGAGTTTTTTTGTTTTTTTTCTCCCTTTCAAAATTCAAAATTTATTTCTTATTTATCCTTGAAAATCGATTTTATTACATGGGAGTTTTTTTGTTGTTTTTTTTCTCCCTTTCAAAATTCAAAACTTAAGTAGTATATGATTTAGTGTAGGGATCACAGAATTTTGAAAATGTGCACACAATTCACTTTTCCCCATAGCCCGTCATACGCAGTTTTTAACTGTTTTTGACGTAAATAAATAAACAACCTGATACAGCAGGCATGGATTTTCTTGAGTCTGGCGCCTCGAACTCTCGGTCATCCTGACTGCGGTTATGAGCGGGAACTTTTTCACTACTGTTTCTGTTGCTGTCGATAGAAGGAAGAGAGAGAAAATGTAGTCTGAAGACGGTTCAAAATCTTCTTGTCAGTAGCCAAACTTGAACCCATGCCGTCTGTGATGACGGAATTTCTTATGTTTTGAGGCAACATCATGTCAGGCACACACAATTAAACACTCTTCATGTTTGCACTGTAGGATGCCCTTCATTAGCGGGTTGTCTTTTGATCTTCGCTTTGATTCCCCGGTTTTCCCGGCGTTGGATGTTTTTTATGACCAGTGGCATGGTAGCGGAAATCCTCTCTTTCTCTTCGACTTTTTTTTCCCTTATCGTAAAGGAAGTGGAGAATTTGGCTCTCTACCGCGAGAACATGGCGAACAACAGCACGTCCGAGCTCAACTTTGAACTTGTAACCTCGAAATTTTAAGGCCAGTTAACGCTTTGCAACACGGTCCTATTGAATGTAGTGGTTCCGGCCTTCGCAAATAAGATAAAAGATACTTCAATCTATCTAACGTATAATTTCCAACGATTTTTATTTCAAAGAACTTTTTTCGAAAACTTCATGCAGCGTAGTCGTTTTGCAATGTGTGTCCAATCATGACGAGTCGTCCGTACGCAGTCTACGCGATTAACTTAACCAACCTTAAACGTGTCTAACGCAAAATATCCATGCACTTTATGCGAAAATACTTTTCAAATCAATTAAAACGTGCCATTCTCATTGGAACTGCGAAACAGAATTCTCTCGTTTCCTCGACTCGAACTTCGCTCTTTTTCACCGATCTCGCGTAGTCACTCGACAAGTATTGTACCGTAGCCTCCGGGTCAATGACCCCATCTCGATCAGGTTTTTTGTCCAGTTTCCCTGATTCATGGAGCAGATGCTGAGATGTCCCCTTGTTTTGCTTCTGGACATAAATGTAACTTCATTATCTGTGCACGTCTTCTAGAATTCAATGGGAAATATAGGTATTCAAATTATCGTTTCCATGTTGTCGCGGCAGAAGTATTATTTCTTGACGAAGAACATGATGGATAAGAGCTCAAAATTGATTGCTGATTTTCTCCTTAAAAACCGCGTCTTCTTCTTCTTCTTCTTCTTCTTTTCTGTATTCAAAATTCAAGTAGTATATGGTTTAGTGTAGGGATCATAGAATTTTGAAAATGTGCACATAATTCATCTCATAGCACGTCATACACATTTTTATCTGTTTTTGTCGTAAAATAAATAAATCACATTCGTTACGATAAGGATATTGAAGTCCGTCGGAATTCCTATATCTGACACCGACTACAGTCGAATTGATTGTAAAGCTAGTTGTACCTCATTAATGGTCCAGAATAAAGATTATTTTATTCTTTGGTAACCCGTATAATTTTATAACGTATTTTTGTATTTTATGCCCTTCAAGCCCGTCATAAGATAAATAAACGGTGCGGTGAGAGTGAATATTAGAATCTTGGGCCGGCGTCCATTTACAAGAGCTTGTGTTTTTATAAAATTATAATGCTTTATTTGTATTTTCAGCTGTACCTGGCATAAGATAAACTTTTCGATAAGAGCGAATACCCGCCTCATGGGCTTGCCGGCGTCCATTTGCAGGAATAACAATTTTATAACTTTATAATGCATTATTTGTATTTTAAACCGCGTGTACCTGTCATAAGATAAATAAACGTTACGATAAGCGTGAATACCGGACTCTTGGTGTTCATTTACAGGAGTTACAATTTCATAATTGTATACTGCATTATTTGTACTTTAAGCCACGTGTGCTTGCTTTAAGATGAATAACCGTTCCGATAAGCTCGGAAGAGCCATCTCATGAGTCGGCCGGCGCGGCGTCCATGCGCAGGAGCTGCAGTGCGCGGTGGCGCAGGTGGAGCAGCAGGCCGCCCTGGAGGCGGAGGACGGCGTGGAGTCGACCGCCCTGCGCGCGCTGGCGCAGCCCGTGCAGGAGCTGCAGCGCGGGCTGGCGGACGTGGCGCGAAGGCTGCGCGCCGACGCCGCCGCGGCCGCGGACAGCGCCGCCCAGCCCCCGCGCGCGCCCACCTCCCCGGAGCTGCGCGACCTCGACCACAACATCCAGCAGCTCACGCGCGAGATCGTCTCCATCGCCAAGCTGTCCGTGCTCAAGGCCGGCGCCGGCGAGACGGAAGGTACGTCTCGGCTTAACATCTATTGAACCTCAAATGTGGGAATAATTTACGCAGCATCAACATTGTTCAAAATTATTATTATTATTATTATTATTATTATTATTATTATTATTATTATTATTATTATTATTATTATTATTATTATTATTATTATTATATAAAATAAATACAAAGGTTGTAAACCTGCTCACTGCCTTAATGGAAAACTGGTGTACGTAGATTCATTTGGAGAATTGTACATTTAAGATTATTCGTTGAGGAGTATTTCCAGGCGATTCATTGAGCTCTCTATGGTTTTGTTTAGCTATAAACCCCCTATCACAGCTTCTAAACAAGGAATGTCTAGGGTACAAACTCCAACTGAGAGATCCTAGCTTCCGAATCAGCCATTTATTGTTTATGGATGGAAGTTAAACTGCCGAGAGCCAAAACCTCCCAAAAGCGCTGAAGTATGTGACGTGGGTATTTAGTGAAGACATTGCAATGTCCTTTGGATGCGATAAATGTGCCGAAATACACCTAAAAACGGTAAATTGGTGGAAATACCTGATGAAACTTGTGATTTTCGACAGCTTTTGTACCACGACACTAAATTCTTTGGTATCCAACAAAATAGACAAGTGAACCACACAAATATGAAGTCGATATTCAAGGAAAGGTACAAATCAAGAATCACAAAGTTGATGAACAAAATATTGTACTCAAGAAAATAGTGCTAATGAGTGCCATTAACACCTATGCTGTCCCGGTATTGACATATTCCTTTGGTATTCTGAAATATTCAGACACAGACCTTCGAGAACTGGATACGATTACTCGAACCACCCTCACAAAATTCAGAATACATCATCCTAAGAGCGCTGTTGAAATGCTTTATCTTCCCAGAAACCAAGGAGGTAGAGGCCTGCTTAATATCTTCAATCTTGGCAGGTCACAGGAAAAGAAATTGCGAATGTACTTTCACGCCTCTGATAACGTATCAGTGAAGAATGTATTTGTTGTAGATGCAAACTATTCAGCTCTAAGTCTCCAAAAGACTGAAACCAGCACTGAAATTATTTCCCAGATAAGTAACATACAGACAGATTGGAAGAACAAGACCCTTCATGGAAAATATCCTAATCTCTTAAATAACCCATCAATTGATAAAATCTCTTCTCTACTGTGGTTGAAAATGGGATATTTATTTCCTGAAACTGAAGGATTTATAATAGCAATTCAAGATAGAGTAATAAAAACACGCAATGATAATAAATACATACTGAAGAGCAGTAAAAAAGATGTCTGTAGAATCTGTAATCAATGAGACCATCGACCATGTGATTGCAGGATGCCCAGTTCTTGCCATCGCTGCATATCTAGGGAGGCACAATCAAGTAGCTAAAATAATCCATAGACAATTGGCATCAAATCATAGACTAATTGAGAACCCTCCACCATTTCACAAATACTCACCTTCATCAGTTATAGAAAATAGTGAAATAGTACTCTACTGGATTAAGCCTATTGTCACTGATAAAACTGTGGATTATAATCGCAAAAGTACGTGCTGAAATACACGCACATATTAGTGTTTTGTTTCGTATCTTTAATATTGTTTTATTTTAGGCGAATCCGAGGCCCTGGCTTCCTTGAGTAACTTGGCCCCTCCGCTGCTGAAGCTCCAAAAGCAACTGGTAAGCGTGGAGCGTTCTTTGGACCAGACTCATGCCGCCCAATTGGCCGTGATAAAGCTTGCTCCGGCCATTGCTGATTTCCGGGATGGTCTCTCGGCTGTAGAGTCGCATCTTGAGAGCGACATTACCAGCCAAGAGGCAGTACCGCTTCAGGTACGTGACGTGGATGATAAATATAATTTACAAATTTTTGGCATTTAATGACTAAATCCCTAGTTCTGTAACACATGATGTTACATGCGTGAAGTTTGACATGCAGTTTGGACCTCGTTTTCGAAAACACTTTTTATTCTTTTCGTTTTTTAACAACTTAACTGAGTTTTTTGATTTTTCTTCATATTAAGTTATGTAACACGTTAATCGGTTGAAGCATAAGTTCAATAATTTTCATCACTTCTACTTTTTATTGAGCTTTCTCCTGGAATTTGTAGTTTATCTCTATCCTAAACATTCCCAATTTGCAGTATCGTTTTGTTATACTTTCATCCTTTGTCTTCACCAAGATATATGAAATGATCAACATGATAGTTCATACCCTACTCAATTGATTGTTTCATGAATACTACCATAGTATTTCGTCTTTAAAATAATTGTTTGTCGTTCAGTTAACTATTTTATTCTAAGTTCATTTTTTTCGACAATCAAAATGGATGGGAAAACATCATCCCAATGAAGCACTGGCCAGCAATCTAACTGAAGTACTGGCCAGCGAGTGCATAATTTTAAATTTTTCATTTGCGTGATTTTTATCGGAACGACGTTTTCGAAACTATTTGTACCCATCTTTAGATTTATAATAGGAAACTGTCAGTAAAAAAATATATTACATTTTTTACCACAATTAAAACCGATATCAGGGATTACCGATATCCGATTACCTATTACCGATATCAGGGAGCCTTAAGGGTGTAGATCCAGCTATCTAGGCTCACGAATGCATATTTCCAACATCAGAATAAAACAATCCATGTGTATTCATCTCCGTGTACGTGAAAGTTTCATGTCAATAACTGTACTTGTTTTCGAATTATTAAGGAAAAAATTAACTTTTACTCTCGTGAAATCCATTATTTTTTCACCAGGGCCGTTGAATTTTTTATTACATTTTCTCAAAACGTACTTTTACAAATTGTTTTCAAAGATCACTTTTGAACTGATACATGAATTTGTCTATTTTTCTGAAAATGATATAAAGGTCAAATATACAACATGACATGCACAAATCAAATAATATGGTTTAGCTACTTGGTTTCGCATTCACGTTTTTTTTTATTATTGAAAAATCAGTGTTTTATAATACCCAATAAATTATGTGGGATAAAAGCGATAAAAAATTTGTGAGTTATATCCTGGTTAATTTTCAACCTACATTGTTAAACCGTATAGGATATATAACACAAAAACTAGTTCTTCTACAGATCCCAATTAAAAAAACTGAATAAATATTACAGGTGGTTACAATATAACTAATAGTTAAATAAAAAACAATTTTTAGGAGTCCCTTTCAAATCCCAAAAATGAATATTTTCAATTTTTGATTTGAAATATGAAATTTCATTATTGCAAATACAGTTTAAAAGATTCACAAACGTCTGTGTGTACATTCCTTTTCTATGTCATTGCAAGCTAATAAAAGTTTAAAATGCCGAAAATGTGGTGCACGATGGCTGTTTGCGTGGGCAGGTGGCGGCGCTGGAGCAGGTAGCGACGGCCGTGGAGCGGCTGCAGGCGGGCGTGGCGGAGCTGCAGGCGGAGGCGAGCGCGGGCGCGGGCGTGGCGGTGGACGCCGCCGAGGTCGCGCGCCCGTTCCAGGAGCTGCAACGCGGGCTGGCGCACACGCAGCAGGCCGTGCTGGAGGCCGCGCCCGAGCTGCTGCTGGCGCCGGGCCATCTGCACTCGCTCAAGGAGCTGGCGCAGGCCGCACAGGAGCTCGGCCGGCGCATCGCCACAGCAGACAAGTGAGCGCTTAGCGGGAAGCAAATTCTTCGTCCTCTTCTTCTTCTTCTTTTCTCTACTTTTCTCTTTTTTCTCTATTTTCTTTTTTTATGTGTCTTTTTCTTCCTTTTTCTTCCGCTATCTCACTTCTTCTTTTCTTCCTTTTTCTTTTCTCCTACTTTGTCTTCTTTTTCTTCTTCTTTCTCCTCCTCTTCTTCTTTCTTCTCTTCCTCTTCTTGTTTTTTCCACCAGTCTTGTTCTTCTTTTTGACTTCTGAGACTCCTGGTGACCGCGAGGAACAATTCGGCAGTTAGTTAGACTTTCCTTTCTTATTTTCTTTTTATTCTCCTCCTCTTCGGACATCGCCTCTTGACTACTGCAACAGTTGGTTAATATTTTCTTTCTCTTCTCTTTATTTTCCCTTTCTTTTACTCCCATTATTTCTTCACTTTTTTGCTGAGCTCTCTCCTCCAATTTCCCAACCGTGTTAATAACTATTTTTCTTTTTTTTCTTTTGAAATGTCTTGAATAATTCTATATTATTGTGAAAAAATTGCCCCATATCATTAAAATTATGGTTCATTGCGGTCTTTGATTATTTTTACAATCCATTTTGTAGTCCCCTTTATTTTTGAAATGTAAGTGAAGACATTTTGTAAATATACACAATGTGCACGCGCTAGTATCATGTCTGTAATCTTTGAAACAATTCTGAACTTTTTGGAGTTCGAAAGAAAGCAGTCACAAAACGCTATGATGGGGAAAATGTATAATGAAGGAAATCTTAAAATGAAAGTAAAACAACTCGCACTGCGTTTGGTTTTTAAGAAATATAAAGTAGTTTTAATCTTTTGTAACGCAAGAATTCATTTTTTTCGTAATTTATGACGGGTTACCCCTAGTTCATTTATACTGTAGATCGATAGGGTTCAAGTATGCTAAAAATCGTCTCATCAGAAATAGTAAATTTGTAGAATTTTAATAGTACAGTTATTATAAGCAAAATTCGTCAAACTCTCTACCACGAGTATTATTGCGGGGTGAACTAAGACTTGAGTTCATGTTTTTAAGTCAACTTATCTGATCGTCTCCTGGATCAACTCAAAATACTAAGAGAAAATTCTCTCCGTGTTTCCACTTGAGAGAGTTATCCATGTGTTATCACTGGCAGCGCGGATTCAAATGTCGCGCCAGCATCCAAACCAGCGAGAGCACCCGATCAATACGTGGGGCGGTTTGCCTCGGCGTGACCACGTCGGGACCAGGCGCTCCGCCGAGAGCAGGCGCCCATGGCTCGCGAGGAGGCAGACCCTCCCTCTTCCCAGGGACGCCAGCCGGCGCCGTGGAATGACCACCCAACCACCTGAGTTTTTATACGTTGATTATTGCAAAATGGTATGATTGTTTTATAATATGAACAAAAATTATTACTCGCAAAATACATGCGTCATAAGTTCACACAGGTACCTTGAACAAAACATCGCCTGCCGGACATTCCTTGCGGGGAGTTGCCATGACTGGTCTCGGACGCGCTGAGTACAGTTTAGTTGCATTTAGTCTATCTACAACGTCATCTGAGTTAGTTATATCTATTCCCGGCGGAAAAATATTAATGAAAAGTTAATAATTAATGCATAAATAAGTACTTCTGACGTGATTCACTATAATTTACAAATAGTCCTCGTTCTGCAATGAGCAAACCATTAAGTGATCACTCAGTATCAGAGGTTCCCTATTCCGTTATGAATTGTTTATTCGTGCTTCTATTGCCTATTAAAGGTTATGTCCCTTCGTGACGTTATCAATATGATTGAATAATAAATGGAAGTTGGGAAAATGGGTGAATCTTGTAAGAGGCACCTATGAAATATAAATTCAATCAGTGACTAGTTATTTTAAGCAAACTCTTATTGCTAATGGAATTGCTTGTTTGTCAACTCTGTGTTCGGTACTTAATGAACACTATATTATAGGTGTACTTTTCTGATGTACTCATCAGTCAAAACTGGAAAATTCTAGAATACGCGGTGTTACTTTGCCGTGAAGAAATTCCCGTCTTTTGCCCATTCGTTCTCATTTAATACACTGTACCTTTGATAAAATATCCGGGACATAAGAGATAACAACCACAACAGTACGCTATATAAATTTACTTTGCAGAAAATTCAACCATACACGTGTTTCGGGAAATTTTTCCCATCATCAGTGGCTCCACAATATAATATTAAATTCACAAATTAACATATGAATAGCTATATCTTACAAGGAAGTATATAATCTACTTGAACATTAAATTATTTAATTAGAGTACTTACCCAAGTAACATGGATTAAACACAATAATTAACCATAGTGAACTGTCCTATCATGTGCTATGTACGATGTATGAAGGCAGACTGTGGGAAGGTGAGGGAGGAAATAACAGGATGGGAAAGCTAATTAATAAATAAATTGATGATGGGGCTGGATTTAAATTGGAATTGTTCAATTAAGACATATTAGGTTTGGATTTTTGTATAATTTTAAAATTTCTAAATTTTCTAAAATATTTAATTTGTTCTCTTTGTTTTCGAAATGTAGAATTTTGAAATTGGTATCCGGGTCGAAAGAGTGATTGCTTTGAATAAGGTGGTTGGCAAATGTGGAGTGCTCTTGTTTCAGTCTCCATGATCATCTTGTGTACAGGAAAACTTCTTACCTGTTTGACTTACATATGCAGAATTACAACTGTTACATTTTAATAAGTAAACTCCACTTTTTTCCCTTAAGGGTATAGGGGATTTGTTGTTGGGAAATGACGTTTGTAGGGTGTTGACAGTTTTGTTAGAAACCTTTATGTTTGTTTTAGTAAATATTCTACCTATATTTTTGGATATAGAGCCTATCTATAGTATACTTACAAACTGTTTGATTTCAGGAGGTAGATTTTGTGGGAAGGTCTTCTTAATTATTAGTGTAATTTCTTTTTCTTTTATAACTTTTTAATGGAGGGGTTGTAACCTTTATTTTAACCTATTTGTAAAATAGCGTAACTTCTTCCTTAAATTACTTTGACATGGGAACATTGAATAATGTCCGTGTATGGCTGAATTTTCTGCAAAGTAAATTTCTATACCTTACTGTTGTGGTGGATATCTCTTATATCCCGGATATTTTATTATGGATTAACACAAAATCTCCGCTGCCTTTACAGAATTTACCATACCTTTGGATTTATTTAAAACATTTTAATAATTGCAGATATTGTATTTACCTACAAACCATTTTTAACATATTTCAAGGGCAAATTGTTTGTATCGGAATAATTTATTTCTACAAGTCTTTTTCGATAAATTCACTTATTGAAATAGCATTCTTTTACTTACAGAGAAAACGTAGTACAAAATATATATCTGAATAAGGCAATGTACTCCCAAACCAAATCGATAATCGCAATACTCATATCAAAGAAAATAAAAAAAGACGTTGCCCCAAAACGCAGCCTTCTAGGGCAATGTGTTGCAGAAATACAACAAGAAACTAGTTTTTCATATTTTATTTTTTTTCTCAGCTTCTATTGCATGTATCAGGCTGAAAAAAATTGCAGAGACGGAGACAATAGTTGAATTTGAAGCTATTTTTGTCAATTAATTTTGACGTCAAATTCAAATAGAAAAAAATAAATGAATTTTTGAAATTGATTTTCGACGTGATCTTTTGTGAAAACTTAACACGACTCTTTTCGGCCATTAAACGCTAGTCCATATGGATGATTCAGAAGTAAGAGCGATCAACAAAAGTTCCAATGCAAACAGATTTAATGTATGACACCAATCCATATTCATTTCGCTCATCGTAAAACGTTCTCCCGCTGGGTCCCTCGTAGATCAGCAAGCGGTGCCACCGACGTCGAAAAGCGGGTCCTGCAACAGCTGCACGCCCTGCAGCCGCCGCTGCTGCACCTGCGCAAGGAGTTGGTGCGCGTGTGCCGCAGCGCGGCCACGCTCACCACCCTGGAGCAGCTGCAGGAGATGCAGCCGGAGATCGCCGGGCTGGCGCAGCCGCTGCAACAGCTGGAGGAAGGCGTGGACAAGCTGGAGCGCCAGCTCATCCACCTGAGCCAAGCGGCCGAGGGCGCCGGCGGCTCGGAGGGCGCCGCCAAGGCCGCGCTGCAGGCGCTCATGCAGCCCGTGCACCAGGTGCAGGACGGCGTTCGCGCCGCGCAGAGGGGCGCCCTGCTGCAGCTGCAGGCTCCGCAGGTGAGGCCGCGCCTCCTCGACCTGCCTTCGACTTTTCATTCTTTTTCTCCTTCTGCTCATGCACATAATGGTTTCCCAAAAAGTAGCACGCACTCAGTTCATAAACAACAAATAAAATACTCAACATAAAATACACCGCAACAAATTAAATATATTGAGAGCACAGGCTTCCGCGGCCGGAGTCAGTATGTACTTGACTGTCCGGGAGACGCCACGTCCAAGGCAAGGGACCGACGTTTCGGCCGCAATTCTGCGACCCTCCTCAGGGTGTAATGCAGAATAGCGGCTGAAACGTCGGCACCTGTGCCTTGGACGCGGCGTCTCCCGCACTGCCAAGTTCCTAAATTAAATATATTTCTTCTTCGGAGCATTCGCTTCTTCTTTGTCGCTATATTCCTGTGCAATGCACTCAAACATATCGCCGGTACTAAAGAAAAGTGACACAACTCAGAAATTATGATTCTGGAGAAGGTGTGGGCGATTTTTCCTTCTTCCTTGTACTCTCTTCACCTCTTACATACACACGCACACACGTAAATGCACTACACTACTACATATGTCAGGGGACCAGTCGGGAACCTAGAGCTTGTCTCGGCTGGGGGATGCCCCACTTGTAGGAGATACCTGGTTGGAAAAACCTCGTAAACCGACATAAAGGTCTGCGCTGAATCTCACCATCCAGCTAGGGAAGATCACCGCCACTTCCCGCTATAATAGTTATTTATCATACAAGTGGTAAAAGCACTTTTACCACATGTGTTGTACACTGATTTTTAGACAGCCTTAATGACTAGTCATTTTTGCCCCTTTTGTCCCGTTTGCCCCATTTACACAGTTTACCCCGTTAGTCGCGTTTGTCCCGTCCCTTTTGTCCCGTTTATTCCGGTTACCCCGCTTTTCCTCTTTCCTTTTTGTCCTCTTTGTCTCCTTTGTCCCTTTTGTCTCGTTTGCTTCGTTTGCACGTCTGTCTCATTTTTTCCCTTTCCTTGGCCCCCTCTGTCCCTTTTGTCCTCCGTTCCTTTTGCCAATTTGGTCGATTTGTACCTTTAACCATTTTGTCCCTTTGTCCTTTTGTCTCTTTGTCCTTTTTGGATATTTTGGTCCTTCCGGCCAAACGTATTTTGCTTTCTTTGTTGCATTCACATATTTATCATAACAGTTCAGCATCGTCTCGCTTTTAGCGCTAGTGCTAAAAATTGTAGTTTTAGCACGCTACGCGTGTTCTGAAAGGGCTACTTTTAGTTGTGGCTGTCTAAAAACACATTGAAGGGATGTCTGACATGAGCTGACGCGCTCGGAAACACTCCTCAAACGTGAACCTTTTGAGACGTGGTGGCTGGTGCTGCTGCTTGCAGGCCGCGTCGCTGGGGTCGCTTGGCCGCGCGCTGGACGCGCTGGCGGGCGGCCTGGAGGAGGCGCAGATCTCGGCGTCGGAGCGGCCGGGGCTGCTGGTGCTGCAGGGCGTGCGGCGCGGCGTGGCCGGGCTGGAGGCCGGCGTGCACACGCTGCAGGCCGCGGGCGCCGAGCGCAAGGCGGCGCCTGCCACCACCACTGCCATCGCGGCCGTCGCCGCCCTGTCGGAGCCGCTGCACGAGCTGGACGAGCGGCTGGCGAGCGTGCAGGAGCAGGCCACCATCCAGTCCGGCAAGGAGACGGTGAGGGTTGGGAGCTCTTGGGGGTTTGGCTGCGTGAAACCGTTAAGGGGGATTAATATTGATTGGTGTATCATGTCGAAATGTTAAAGTATTTCGGAAGCGCGGTCTTTGAACTGAGATGAAGAGTACAGGAGCCTCAGATTAAAAGACCGAGCTTCGAAAGTTTACTTTCTTCCGCGGTGTGAACAACTCACCTATATTGTATAAATCACAGTGCACACGTTTTGTTGAGTTCTTCTTTGGCTTACTGTAGTATATGTAGAGCCGATGAAGTAGGTTGGTATTTTATCAGCAACACTATAAAATCAAATCTATAGTTCTTGACCGATGCAAATAGGTTATCTATTACTCAGGAGCGATTTTTTTATTTTATTTTATTTGTCGTCAAAAACAGTTTAAAACTGTGTGTGGTGAGTTTTCAAATGTTGCAATTCACACCTTGTTGATAACTTTATTCGTCATTCAACTATGTAAGGTAAAGGGTGGGGTAGATATTCTAAGGCTAAAGAAAGCGTGCGTTGATTATATTTCTCCATCATGCATCACGTAAGTTTTTTCTGTGTTTAGACGAAAAGCTAAGGAATAAAAAAATCAAAGTAAATAAAAAATTAAAGTGATATTAATATTGTAAATAATTTATTTAATGGGGCTGCACATAAATTATTACACAATATCCTCCCTGAAGTACTTGTTCAGCGGTGGCTGTTCCGGTCGCAGGTGTCGGAAATCATCGCCGTGTCTTCCCTGAAGACGCTGACGGAGCCCCTGCGCCGGCTGCAGCGCCAAGTGGAGAGCGCGGCGCGCCAGGCGGCGTCGTCGCCCATCGCGGGCCCGGCCGCCGCCGCGTCGGCGCTCCTCACCCTCGAGGAGCCCGTGCGCGAGCTGCAGCAGAGCATCGCGGCCGTGCAGCACCGGGCCGTGCTGGAGTCGGGCGTGGTGACGGACGCGGCGGGGCCTTCCATGCTGGAGACGCTGTTCCAGCCGCTGCAGCAGCTGCAGCGCGGCCTGGCTGCCGTGGAAGCGCAGCTGACGCCCGCGCCGGCCGCGCCCAGCCCCGGCAGCGCCGTGCTGCGCGCCGTCGCCAAGTCCCTCCAGCAGCTGCAGGAGACCACGGCGGCCCTGCAGCCCCCGCCCGCCGCCGACGCGCGGGCCGCCGCCGTCAACGTGGCGCAAAAGCTGCACTCGCCGCTGCTGGCGCTGCAGCAAGGGCTGGGCCAGGTGGAGCAGCAGGTGAGCGGCGCGGGGCGTTTGGTCAGCCGTGTCACTAGGGCTCTGTCCTTCCTTGGCGACACTTCAGCGGGACCAACCTTCATGTTTTTCGGAGTATATTGCAACCTCCGTATTTTCAAGGTCCGAAAATCGATATTATTTTCCGGCTGCGAAAAAAATCTTAAAAAATAAATTTGGGTAACAATTACCTACATACTTGCTTCTTCCAGCTTATCATCTTTAATATCAGGGCTCCTCGGTGGGTGAGGGGTTAGCTTACTGGCCTCTGAACCCCCAGTGCGCGGGTTCGATCCCGGCCAAGGAACCCGGATTTTCGAAGGGCGGAAAATCCGCAGTAGCCATGTTACTCTTGTGGCATGTAAAAGAACCCTGGCAAGATGCCCGGCAAAATTAAATCCCTCCGACAACATCCCGCCCTAACGAGATCCCGCTTTCTCCCAACCAGACAGTTCGGATATAGTTAACTGAGCCCGACATCTGGCGGAGAAAGTGAGAGTCAAATCCCAGGCGCACACGGGACTGCCCACAGGGTGCGCCTGTTTAGATAAAAGTCCCCAGACCCGCGTCGGGGGTAGGCTTCGAGGGAAGCCTGGGTCGAAACCTGGCTGCGGAATACTGCCTACGGGCAGTCTCCCCGCAAGTTAACCCATACGAATACATACATCTTTAATATCTACATTTTCGCCGTTCATGTAACAATATCAAACACATAATAGTGTTTCTATGTATAGATTTAATTAACAGTCGCATAGCAATGGGTAAGGGGTGAACAACGGACCTCGGCGAAGTTATTTCTTGTATTTTTTTGATAAGTAGTTAGTGTTTTATCGTTTTGAACTTTTATTATTAGTACGTTGCCCTTGTCGACTGTTTCCAAAACAATATCGACTGTCGACTGTTTTCAAACCGACGGCCATCAGTAATTGCTTTGGTACAAACATTAGCAAGGTTAGTTTGGTACAACCATACCTGCCCATACACACGTTTCAAACTATTTTTGGCATCGATCGATTTAGATAACCGTTGCATATTTAAAGCAACTGAGTGAATGTTGATATGGTTCTTCTAAAAGAAGTCGTAGCCATCTGTGCATTCACCGACATTACCGCAAGTACAGAAAAACATTTCAAAGTATATATGACTGTAGTCAAACTATTATAACTGTATATTCCCTGTCAACATTTTACTATTATGTACAATACGGATCGCCTGAATTTCTGCTATTAACAAAACAAAAATTTGTCAGGAGTGGGATTCGAACCCACGCCCTCAACGAGGACCAGAATTCTCACGACCTGATAGAACAGGCAAGGTTTCCCTTGAGTCTGGCGCCTTAGACCGCTCGGCCATCCTGACGACGTCCATGTTGCCTTGTATATCGGTATTTTAATGTCTGCAGTTTACTATAATGTACAATACCAGGATCGCCAGGATTTCTGCTATTAACGAAACATGTTTGATTCTCGAATATGAATATTTATAATCATTTATATGAATATTATGACGATTAGATTTACAAGTAATATTTATCACATTTATTTCTTTTTATTCACATGACTGAATTTCGTATTTATGTGTTTGCTAAAAATAGGAATTTTCGTAATACTATGATATTATTTTATTTTTAAAGAAATGAGCTTTGATGCAATCTAAAAAGACATTGTAAATAAAATATTTCCTTGCCGAAATGAAATACTTCCAGGAATTTGTAACATTTACTTCCAATAAAAGTGTATCCTCGACTAGTAAAGTGACATATTTCTTCACTTTACTTTCTTATAATACATGGTACAAAACTTTCAATAGAAGTATTTGCATTTGTATTATGTGTATTATCGTGTATTTGCATTTCCATTCTTTCAGGTCCTACAAGAAACCTCTCGCCTACCTCAGTCGGAGGTTGAAAACCTTTCTGCATTGGAGAAGATCGTGCCCCCGCTCCAGCAGCTGGAGGCGGGCCTCGCCCAGATCCAGCGGCAGCAGGCGCAGCAGGTGCAGATGGGCGGCGAGCGCGCGCGTAGTCCGGAAGTGCGTCGCGCGGTCATCGCGTCGCTGGAGCAGCTGTCGCAGCCGGTCCAGGAGTTGCGCCGGGAGATCAACGTGCTGAACGCGCGCGCTGGTCGCGAGGCCGAGGTCGCTTACGGCAAGGCCAAGGTCACGGCCCTTCACCTCCTGCAGGCGCCTCTGCAGGCGTTCGAGCAGGGGCTGGAGGAGCTGGAGCGCGTGAAGACCGGCGTCGTCCGCGATGAGGAGACAGCTCAGAGGCTGGACACGCTGCACAAGGTGAAGGACAGCGTGCGAAAACTGCACGTGAAAGTGGCAGCGATCGAGCAGTGCACCAAGACCGAAGTGGCGAAAGAGAAGGCTGGAATTGCGATTTTAGGAGGCCTCAGGTCGCCTTTGGCTGAACTCACTCACGGACTGAAGTTTGTGGAGGATCAAATCGTCACCACTGCCCTGGAGGAAGCTCTGCCAGATATTTCTACTATCGCCGCCATCGGAGGACTAGCGAATCCCATCGAGAGCCTGAAATCGGGCTTGGAAGCCATAGAAACGCTTACTTTGGAACAGTTGGACGAACCGAAAGCTAAAAAGGCTCGAGCTGCGGCTGGCAAAGTGATCACTCAGGCCGTTCAAGAACTGAAGAAAGAAATCGCTGTCGTGCAACAGCAAGCTGTACTAGAATCGGGTGCACTATCCATATCAGAGGCACCGTCAGTTCTAGAAGTGCTATTTAAGCCACTACAGAAACTGCAGCGTTGTCTCGTAACCGTCGAGGAGAGCAAATTGACTGCTCCCCAGAGAGCGAAGACCATCGAGGTTGGTGCTGTTCTAGCCTTAGAAGATGTCGCACAGGCAGCACAGGACCTCACTACTAACATTGACGAGTCCCTGCAGAAGATGGAAGCGACCGCAACTGCGGTGAGCCAGCAGCCGAAGGCGCAGGTTGTCGTGTCCTCCGCCATGGCGACGCTCGCCGAGCCGCTCATAGAACTCCGCAAAGAACTGCAGGTGCGTGTCTTCACTTATAATAATATTTCATCCTTGTTCCAGTCCTGTGTCTCGTCTGATTTGACAGATTAAGTAAGGCGTCGAGACCTCCCAACCTTGAGTTGAATCTAACTATTAACAAGATTGAGCGTGCTTTTTGTCGCTTGTCAATATGATATGTGTGGCTTGTTACATTTAGTAAAGTAGGTCACATTCTCATGATTTCAGTACTAGTTGTTACGCCACAAAATCCGATTCGTAATTAGTTTGTCAGCTGAAGCTTCAGAAAGTTGATTTTCTTCCTGCACTGTCGTCCCGATTGTCACTTTATTTCCCGTCGGCATTGTAGACGCACCCGCGAGTTTCAACGGCTTCGGTCTTTCTTTGGATAATGGGGAGGTCTCTCCTTGCGAAAGATCGTGAATTTGGGTTGCAACTAGTGGTGCTACAGAATGGCACAGACTTTCCAATAATAGTTATCTAATTTCCTTGGTGTGGACTGGCTTTACAGTCTTGCCTCCATCCTCTTGTCTGTTGCCATCTATCACCGGCCAAAGTACATTTTTTTGACATTTTCTCAATTTTTCTGTTTCCTAATAGTATAACCAAAATATTACTTTAAGAATACTAAACAGTAAAACCTCGCCATAAATGTCAATTTTCATTGAAAAATTTGGAGCCGTTTTTAAGAAAATGGGGTTTAGGCGTTACTGTAAATGCGAAGTTTTAAACTATTTTTAACAAGAAAATTTTTGAGTTTTCGAAAAATTTCATTTAAAATTCATTTGGAATACTATAATTCGCAGATGCAATAGTGTTTACAAATTGCTGGAAATGTGCATATTAACGGCGTGAGATATATTTAAAAATATACGGACTGGAAGTGTATGCCTTTCTGTAGATTTTCATTTGAAATGTGTTGAATAATGTACAAAGTTTCACCAATTTTTAAAGACGATACTGTGTTTAAACTCAGGAAGAAGTGGGGTCGATGTGGAACGTTTATTTCAAGGAATTTATGTTTACATCATCAGAAACGGCGGCGTGAGTTTTAAAAAATGTCAATTTTGCTAACGCCATTGGATCGCCCTCCGAATGGTGGTCGGGAGCGCCAACGCTTGCACGTGTGCTGTGGTGTCGCAGGCGGCCGAGCTGAACGTGGCGCAGAGCGGGTCGGCGGAGGCGGCCGTGGCGACGCTGGCCGCCGTGCACGAGCTGGCGCAGCCGCTCAAGGCCCTGGCCACGTCGGTGCAGAGCGAGGCGCCGCCGCAGGAGACGCTGCAGCTGCTGCACGCGCTGGAGGCCGAGACGCAGCAGGCGACGGCGCGCGTCGCCGAGGCGCCCGCGCTCGCCGCCCTGCAGCAGCCGCTCAACGTGCTGCGCCAGCACGTGAGTAGCCCTCGCCCCCTCCCCCGCTGTTTATCCAATTGCGTCGACGGGAACGAGAACGTTTTTTAAAAAATTATTTTCTTTCTGTTCGGCTTTCGTCTTTCGTCTTTCGGGGATTCTGACGGGTACAATGTTACATACAATGAAGTACAATTCTATGAATTTGGACACAAGATTTTGACAGACAGCTTGATACAAAATATCCTATTATTAATTTATATACATATATACAATGAACAGACATAGTTTTGGTACGAAATTTCGGAGCGACGTTTCGGGGAACTCATTTTTCCCCATCCTCAGGCAAGACAATTTAAAACAAACAAAACATCCAAATGAAATTAAAGTAATATAAATAAATATTTGCAACAGGGCGTGCGCGTCTGACATGGCAGTTACAACCTGCTTGGCATGTTGCTATATTATAAGTATAATAAGCTCCAAGTATAAAAAGCTCTATTATACTTAGTTTAATAAAAGGGGGCATATTCCTCGAGAGGTGGGATTTCCGAACGCAACACTCCTCGGAATCGACTACGCCATTGAGCTTGGGCCTGGCCGCCCTCTCAGCTTTCCCGTCTGGTTCCGAAGTCGAATGAAGCCCCGCTCATAACATGCAATGCCCATAAGTACCTGGTCACGCACCTGAACGCCCGCGCCCCCGCCCTTCTTCGCAGATCGCGGAGGCGCAGGCGTTCGTGGCCGACGAGCAGCGCGCGGGCGTGTTCTCTCTGGAGGCGCCCGCCGCCGCCGCGGCCACGGTGTCAGCCGGCGCGGCGCCGGAGACGGCGGCGCTGGCCCGCGCCGAGCAGAGCGTGGAGCGCGTCATGGCCGCGGCGCAGGAGAAGCAGCTGCGCGAGGTGGCGGAGCCCCTGCAGGAGCTGCAGGCGACGCTCGACCAGATCCAGAAGCAGGCGGCGCAGGCCACCGCCGCCCTCGATGTGGCCGTTCTGCGCGCCATCGCCTCGCCCGTGGAAGAGATCGCCCGCGGCATCGCCCAGGTAACCAGCTCTTCCACCTTCGAGATTTATTTATTTAATATTCATGTTAAAATATAAGTACTAAATAGCCTCTATTGCTGACTTGGCTAAGTCCATTGGGTCTGCTCTTCTGCCTGAGCAGTTTTGAAATTTAAAACAATAGTACATAATAAAAAAGTTTATTTAAAGAAAATACGTACGCTATTAGGGAAAAGGTTTTCTCACAAGGACAGGATTGAAATCTAGGGAGGAGGGGCTGGATGGAAAAGGAATATTCTGACAGCATTTGTGTGATTACACAAGTGTCCCACCAAGTATGGACCACCCCCATAACTTCTAAACGGTTCAGGATATCAAAATTCAGTTTTTGCTGAACAATGGGGAATCATGGAGCAAGTAACATGCCGTAGAGAAATTGTCTTTAATATTTTTAGTTTTCGAGAAATATCATCTTTGATTTTTTAAATTGAACCATATATTTTTCTCACCAGCAATGGATAGATCATGAAAAGAGGAATAAAATGATATATCATATGCTGTTTTTATAATAATTTGAGCATAAAATTACACTTTCTCACATGTGATTTTGAATCGGGCAATCGTGTAACAGCCCTTTTGCAACTCTCGCCTTCGTGGAAGGTGGCCTTCGCGGCATCAAGACTTGTGTGGAGAGGGGAGACTGAGAGGAGTGGCAGTGAGGGATAAGAGACATAATTACAGCAGTCCATGGTCTTGACACAGAAGTCACACTTAGGAACATTAATTTTAACGGTCAGAAAGAGATTGTTTCTATTAATTTATCTGTATTTCACTTGTCTTCTACTGAAATTCCAAAACATCGATCATTCCAAAGAAGGATATAAAAAATTGGTAGCGTAAGGAAGATTATAATAACAAATATCATTTTCAAACTTGACAAGAATCCAACCACCGTCGTTCGTAAATTGCATTTTTAATTACGATGATCACTCGTCCACTTCGCAACCATAGGACTACTGCTGTTCATAAATGGAAAACATAACAACGCACTTCGTCTTCTGCTGTGGATTTTCAAGTTTGTGGCAGCACGTGTCGCTATGGAGTGAGAATCTCTCCAATCGGTATTAGCAGTCGCTATTGGAGATATGCATTTTTGTTAAAGTTTGGTAAATTTACACTGATAGAACTATCAAAGAGTATTTCAAAATTTTTATTGCTTTGTTCTTTTGGTGCGCGTTTAAATAGAAATTATATTGACAGTAAAGATACAAGTAGATGACAATAAAGATACAGAGTAAAACATAAGAGAAAATGTTTACCTATCTATTCTTTGATGAGTTAATCGAGATATTATAATGAAAACCTTTAAGCATTCGTTCCGTTCCCATGTTTTAAAATGATGGCTTGTTTCTGCACTGAGCTCGAGTCTTGTAATTTTGAAACTTACCTTTATTATCATCGACCTTCCTCTACATTTTTTTTTCTTTTGTTCTTTTCGATTATCATTGCTTTGGAATTGCAGAAGAAGAAAAATTCAATTTAGATTATCAAATTGGAAAAAAATCTCTCATTCTAATCGTTAATATTGATGTTTGTTCATATGTCCTTCGTGTCAAGACCTTGAATTGCTGTAGATACGCCTTCATCCTTCACGGTCACCCCTTTCACACTCCGCTCTCCACGAAACAGTCTCGATGCCGCGAAAATCACCTTCCCCCAATCGCGACTGTTGCAAGGGCTGCTAAAGGAAAAGCCCGTTTGCTTGAAAATAACAGTCCAGAAAATCTAATTTTATACCCCAAATACTATCAAAATATTAACATAGTATGCATCATTTTATTCCTATTTTCATGATCTATCCATTGCTAGCAATAAAAATATATAGTTCTATTTAAAAAATCAAAGATAATTAAATTTCTCGAAAACTAAAAATATTTCAATTTCTCTACTGCATGTTACTTGCCCTATTGTTCAGCGAGAACTGCATTTTGATACTCTGAGCCGTTTAGAAGTTACAGGGGTGACCCGTAGTTGGTAGGACACCCGGTATTTGTTAACTTCAAGTTAGATGTGGATTTAAAATTAATCATAAATATATCTAGTGGTTACATTTGAAAACTACACTATTTTAGTAAAAATTACAGTAAGATTACCGTTCTCTGACTTCGCAAGTAGAAGAGGATTTGCAAGAAAGCGTTTAACTCAGCAGACTGTTAGTAAATACTACTAAATGTTACAAGGGGATTTTGGAGAAATTAAAATACTGCGCTCGTCTTTTTGCTCAGATGGAACATCACATCGGGCTGGAGAGCACGCAGGCCGCGGAGGCCGTGCAGGGCGACCTGAAGGCCCTTCAGGCCCCTGCGCAAGAACTGCGCACGGCCCTGGCGCAGGTGCAGCCCGCCCTGGGCGCGCTGAAGACCACCGCCGACCTGCCGCCGGCGGCCGCCGCCGTCGCCGCCACGGCGCTGGAGCCCGTCTGCGAGCCGCTGCGCGCGCTGGAGCGCGGCCTCGCGCAGGCGCAGGTGAGGGCGGTCGCTGTCGCCTTAGCGACCTCGGCCTACGGATCGGCAAACGTCAATTTGTTTATCCATTTATGATCTACATACACAGGGGCAAACACAAACATTATCGTACATACACACAGACAAACTCAAAAATTCACGCTCAAGGTGGCATTCATGACCATACTTCGAAGTAGTTACGTAGTAGATCATCGATTTGATGATGACATAGTCACGTCAGGTTCGCTCATACATACACACTGTTCGCTGCATTAACTACCATCTTCGGTGCTGTGAAGAAAAAATCGCTATAAGTTAAAAATTACACCTAAATTTTGAAATAAGAACATATAAAAATAAACTTATATAAATTCAATTATTTCTATTATAAAAAAGAATGCAATAAGTATTAAATGCTAGCGAGGATATGCAAAGCTTTAGATTTTGAGGCTACGTAGACGAAGAGCTGTTTATTAGTGAAAAGTTAGTGGAAATGTATAAATGAATTTTTAAAAGCATGCCAAGGAACGTATGCTGTGTGTTATATGTAACCGTTTCCATAGAAGTTTAATTCGAAAACCAGTATTTGGCATAAAACTACTTTGAAGTAAAAAGTGTTGGAAATTTTGCGTTGGAAGACAAGTTTGTTTTCTATTTATTGCGGGCGAAGGTCAGAGATTCACCGTTCACGTGGACATGGGTGAACGAAGTTAGCCCAAAATTCCCATTAATGACTTCGATATAAAAATGAGTGATAATATTAGAAAATATGTTAAATTAATTAAGTGGTGATGGTAAAAATTGTTAGTAGATAGTTATTGATTTCTTCACGGTTATACGACCTAAACCTCAAATACGAATACTTTCCCTAAGGAGACCTGAGAGGAGGCTTTTCACAAACTGTCGAATCGAAGTTTAGGCGGCACATCAGAACCCCCCCCCCCTTCTTTGAGAATTAAGAACGTGTAAGTCGCTTTCATATGGAATTTCGGTACCCAGAGAAACCAATGGAGTGAGGCAACAGCGTAACCCAGAATAAATTGCAATGTAATTGATGGAAAATGATAAATAATCCGGGGTATATATCTGGGATCCGTCGTTCACCTGCTCCCACTCACTGGCAAGCTACTGTTAACAGCACTGGAACGATCCAGACTATATTTGTGGCGAGGGGTGCATCGTAGATTGTTAAATAATAAATAAATTTGGTATTATATACATACATATACATACATACATACATACTTACATATATATACACACACACATATATATATGTATATATATATAATATTACACAATATTATTTTTAATAATTACATAATTCGAACTAAAATAAATATTTAAATCAATTTTGCCAAATAAAGGAAGGTAAACGAAAACTCCGCCAGTGTAGCAGCAACCCGAAGGCCAAACACGCCTCCAGCCTTCTTTTTGTGCGCGTGCGGCTGCAGGTGCAGGTGGCGCTGGAGGCGCAGCCGCTGTCGCAGGCGCAGTGCGCGTCGCTGCTGGAGGCGCTGGCGGCGCCGGTGCAGGAGCTGCAGCGCGGCCTGGCCGTGGCCACGGAGCAGCTGGTGATGGAGGCCGCGGAGGCCGCGCCCGAGACGCAGGCCGCCGCCTCCAAGGTGGTGCGCGCGCTCGAGGCCCAGGTGGTGCAGCTGCAGCGCGAGATGGTGCAGGTGCAGCAGCAGGTCGGTGTCCGCCGCTCTCCTTTCATTTATTTATTTACTTATTTCATTATTTGGCCCTCGGCTGGCTCGTGGACAGCGTCCTAGATTTCTGTGGGGCGGTCCCGCGTTCGATTCCAGGACCGGGGCAAAAATAAAGCTGTAGCTTTCCAGTAAAATCGTTTGTTTCTGTAGCTGTGTGATAAAGGAAAAGCTCAGGTTAGGTCAGGTATGCTAGATACGGTGAAAGGAATACACCATGCTTGCAACATGTATTCCTTTCTTCCAGACATGGAAGAACAGAACCCAGGCCTAGGGACTCGGCTTGCAGCCAAAAGTCGAATACTTGTAAAACCACGGTCAACTACCGATCGGAGCTGCCAGCCGCTATAATTCTCCCGCAAACAACGGCTTAATTCGGTCTCGCTATCTAACTAGTGTCGAAAACTCCTGTCATTGTCGGGACTCGAACCCTAGGACCTCCCGGCCAAAGGCACTGCAATGCCATCAGTTGATGGCCTGGGCCAAATTTCACTGTGGAACAATGTCACCAATCAATCAATCAATGAATCGGGTACCTGTGCAGGTGGCCCTCGGCGTGGTGAGTCCGCAGAAGGCCGCCGAGGAGGCCGTGGAGGCGTTCGCAGCGCCCACGCACGAGCTGCACAAGGCCCTGGCGCAGGTGCAGCACGTGGTGGCCCTGAGCGCCAGCGCCGAATCGCTCACCGAGAAGACGGCTCTCTCGGCCCTGCAGACGCTCGCCTCGCCTGTCGAAGAATTACGTCGCTGCGTCGCGCAGGTAACGTACAACTATGCTCCGATCTCGCTTGTGTGACGGAGGTGTACTTGAGTGGAAAATTCTTAGAGTGCACAAATCAACAACAACAACAACAACAACAACAATAATAATAATAATAATAATAATAATAATAGTATCTGTTTACAATATTTTACGGCCAACAAATTCAAACGGATGGCACGATAGCGGCAAACTAACCGGATACTATATCTTCTATATATATAAAAGAAAGTCGTGTTAGTTACACTATTTATAACTCAAGAACGGCTGTACCGATTTGGCTGAAAATTGGTGAGCAGGAAGCTTAGAGTCAGGAGACGGACATAGGATACTGTTTATCCCGTTCGACAGCGTTTCTGTGTGAGAACGCACGTTTTTGCACGTTTTCGCACGTTTTCGCGTGATTTCGCATGTTAGCGATCATTGTTGCCTGTTGTAACGCCGCACTGATAACAGAAGGCGGTAATGAAAGCCGCCTTTCGTTCGCCGTTATATCTATATATAGTCGTGTTAGTTACACTATTTATAACTCAAGAATGGCTGTACCGATTTGGTGAGCAGGAAGCTTAGAGCCAGGAGACGGACATAGGATACTGTTTATTCCGTTCGACAGCGTTCCTGTGTGAGAACGTACGTTTTTGCACGTACGCAGTGCAACAAGGATAGTACAGTTTCTCACAGTGAGTGCGACGCGAGAAAAAGATGGGACCGACTGTTAAGGCGGAACAGAGTTCGCCGGGTCAGCTAGTCTTCTATATATATAAAAGAAAGTCGTGTTAGTTACACTATTTATAACTCAAGAACGGCTGTACCGATTTGGCTGAAAATTGGTGAGCAGGAAGCTTAGAGCCAGGAGACCGACATAGGATACCGTTTATCCCATTCGACAGCGTTCCTGTGTGAGAACGCACGTTTACGCGTGATTTCGAATGTTTTCGCGTGAAGGTACTTAACTGAAGAGTGCAACCTATGCACCAAAATCCAGGAACAATAATGAATGATTAATCTACTTAATTTTTTATTTGTATTTTCTAATAAACAATTTAACTTAATAAATTCCAAAATCTGCTTATTTATTGCCTTTAACAGCCGGTCGCTATGATTACAGCTTTGTATTTTTCTCTTAAACAAAAATCAATTACAAAAAAAACGCTCTGCTACGTAATAGATTTTTTAATTATCTATTTAATATCAGAGCGTTTTTTAATTCTTCTTTGTTTGAGAGAAAAACACAAATCTGCAATTGCTTTATTATCACGAGTGCAACAAGGATAGTACAGTTTCTCACAGTGAGTGAGACGCGAGAAAAAGATGGGACCGGCTGTTAAGGCGGAACAGAGTTCGCCGGGTCAGCTAGTTAGTATATAGTATATAAAGCCTACGATGCTATGTAACCGGATACTGTTATCAGGGATTTAGAGAAAAAAATCGTGTCTACTTAAATATGTTGCTGTGCTATGTGATGGAAACCTCGTAACCAAGGAGGAAGAGAAATATCTTAAGTACAAGAGTTTTGAAATCGAATTAGCCGAATGTGGGGCGTAAAAGCCCAGGTCGTCCGGATAGTTCTCGTGGCTTTGGGATTTGTTCCGCAAGCTGTATGTAAGAACTTTGCTGAGCTCCCAGGTCATTTAAAAGACTGAGAAGTGCTAGACATTGCTTTTTCTAAGGAACAGCCCACGTTTTGCGCAGTCCTGTAGAGGCACCGATAGTCCCAAAATTTGCTCCGTAGGAATATGATTACAACCCGGAGTAGACTTAATAATGAACCGACCCATAACATTTTTAGTTGTGAGTTAGAAAATAATAATAATAATAATAATAATAATAATAATAATAATAATAATAATAATAATAAAACAAGCTTACTGGGAAAGAAAATTTCTCACAAATATAGGTATACTATTTTATATTTGCTGGTCATGCAAAATATTAAGAATAAAACCACTTTCAAATCCAAACTTTTATATTAAATTCCTGATATGTGTGCAAAACACAACTTTTATCTTTCTAATAATAATAAAATGTTTGAGGTAAAATTATATTAAATGTATCTACGAAATATATGTATATAAACTGAATGTTTGTTCAGAATGAGACGAGGATTACCTCATTATCTCTTATTATATCGTTGCTCATTCGTGGGCTTCACGACTGTGTAAGTGTACATGGCATTAATTATGATTACTTCTCGGAACTCGAGCAAGCGTTTTTGAGGGTTTATTGTTAGCGAAGCTAATTAGTTAGCTTTTATGTGAGAATGTATAATGAGTGCAATTTCTGTACTTTGCTTCTCAATTACTATTAAATTTTGACTGGTTTCCATTGGTAAAGCTTAATTTTTGCAATTTTCGACATTCCCAAGGGTTTAATGAAAACCGAACCCACGACATATTATTGAGTGAATTCTACTCTATTCAAGAAACAATCGGAAACAAGTAGACCCCTTATGAATTTTTTTAAGGTTGCAACATCTAGGTCATTAACGACCACTATTGGAGTTAACGTTTTAGTAACTATGAAGATGAAACGAAATGGTGATGATAAGGGGTGAAAGGAACACGCATACAAACATGCCCGAGGTGGGACTCCAACCCGCGACTCTTCGGTCGGAGATCACTACGACACTATTGCATTATCAATCTCGGCCATCGAGCCGGCAAAAAAAATAGTTTCCGTATTATTTTAAAATTGTCACGAATTTAACAAAAAAATACAATAAATTACTCATATTTTGAAAAAGTTGTCATTATTTAAAGACCAAAGGTTCAAAATTGATTTATAAAGTCTCCATCTTCTTTTCTAGGAGGGTAAAAAAACTAATATTTGGAATTATCCAAATTTCAGTGGTTTTACAAAAAAAAAAAAAAAAAAAGGATTTGCGCCACTTTTATAACAGTACTTAGCGATATTCAAAGAACAGAATTAATCAATTTTTTTTGTCATTTGGAGACAACTTGGAAATAGCTTCTAGACGCTTTATGTAAAGAAGTCCAAAATATTAAAATATGTCTTTAAATAGAGAACCGGCGACATGACAAGATCCGTCAAGAAATAACAATTTGTTGAAATTTCAATGCTCGGTTTAGACCCTAGTGTTGTTCACAGATAGATGTTTGAAACCAAAGTCCTTTTTCGGTGACAGGAACCCAAAAAACGCACATTATTTTCAAAATCATACCTAATGTTTGTAGGTTAACATATTTTTTCTATACTACGTATTGAAGTACTTGAAGAAGAAAAATGTAGAACCATTGTTAACACATTTAGACAGAACGTTATATGATTCATTGTTGTATGTTATTCGCAACCAGCTATAAAGGGCGTTTCTTTAGTAAACACCTGCATTACTTTGCCCGTACGAAAAATTACAGACGGGTAAAAAAATCTCACGCATGTCCGTGATCTGAAGGATTGACTTTTCGCACCCTGTGAGATAATGATACCTATAGAACAATAGACCTTGGTGTTGGTCCTCTGACGCCTTCAATCATGAGAGCATTTATAGGCGGGCACAAAAACTCTGAAGGCCTGTCTGTGCCCGGATATCGAGACCAATCGCAACCTGCGAGAGAATCGTACCACTTGACCGTCAGCCCCTCCTGTGGTTTCTTGATTACCTCTCCCATGCGAGAATTTAGAGGAGGACAAAAGACTTCAAAGAAAATAACAAGGACGAAAGGACAAGGGCCTATCAGGAATTGTAACCCGGGACCTCTCGCACCCGAAGAGTGAATCATATCCCTAGAACCAACAGGTCACGATGAGCTATCGCTATTCCCTCTCACGTATGAATATTGAGAGCAGAGCATGAAAAATTATAAGGCAAATTGGGATTTGAAACCATAATTACGTACATGAACAGAAATAATCATTCCTCCATGACAACAGGATTTGCGTGTCTTCTCTTGATACCTTCTCCCGTCCGATATTATGTGTATGTGCATGAAAACAAACGGGCCTGTCCGGGATTTGAACCCGGGACCTCTCGCACCCGAAGCGAGAATCATACCCCTAGACCAACAGGCCTTTGTTAGACGGGCTTAATGCTTGAATTATCCCGGAGTTTATTGGCAGACAAGAATATGTAGTCTCCAGGATATGAAGGCGCGATAGTTTGTATCCAATGCAAAATCTATACTGCAATGTATCATAACGTGCCGATGTTTCTTTGATGTATTCTTCCATGCGAGAATTTAAAGCAGGACAAAAAGGAATAGGGCCTGTCCGGGATTTGAACCCGGGATCACTCACACCCAAAATGAGTATCATACCCCTAGACCAACAGGCCTTGGTTCGAAGGTGTTTAGAAGGCGGTGTAATTCTTGAACTTTTCCGGTATCAAAGCTGAATGTTTTGCAGCCAACGTGGAAACTATACTACATTCTATCATATCGTGCTGACGTTTCTTTGATGTCTTCTTCCATGCTATAATTTAAAACAGGACAAAAGGAACAGGGCCTGTCCGGGATTTGAACCCGGGACCACTCACACCCAAAGCGAGTATCATACCCCTAGAGCCAACAGGCCATGGTTAGAGTGTTTTTAGACGATAGCGTAATCCACGAACGTTTCCGGTATCAAGGCGGAATGTTTTGCAATCAACGCAAAAACTATACAACATTCTATCATAACGTGCTGACGTTTCCCTGATGTCTTTTTCTATGCTAGAATTTAAAGCAGGACAAAAGGAATAGGGCCTGTCCGGGATTTGAACCCGGGATCACTCTGCACCAAAGCGAGTATCTTACCCTAGACCAGCAGGCCTTGGTTCGAAGGTGTTTAGAAGGCGGCGTAATTCTTGAACTTTTCCGGTATCAAAGCTGAATGTTTGCAGCCAACGTGGAAACTATACTACATTCTATCATATCGTGCTGACGTTTCTTTGATGTCTTCTTCCATGCTATAATTTAAAACAGGACAAAAGGAACAGGGCCTGTCCGGGATTTGAACCCGGGACCACTCACACCAAAGCGAGTATCATACCCTAGACCAACAGGCCATGGTTAAGAGTGTTTTAGACGATAGCGTAATCCACGAACGTTTCCGGTATCAAGGCGGAATGTTTTGCAATCAACGCAAAAACTATACAACATTCTATCATAACGTGCTGACGTTTCCCTGATGTCTTTTTCTATGCTAGAATTTAAGCAGGACAAAAGGAATAGGGCCTGTCCGGGATTTGAACCCGGGATCAGTCACACCCAAAGCGAGTATCATACCCCAACAGGCCTTGGTTCGAAGGTGTTTAGAAGGCGTAATTCTTGAACTTTTCCGGTATCAAAGCTGAATGTTTTGCAGCCAACGTGGAAACTATACTACATTCTATCATATCGTGCTGACGTTTCTTTGATGTCTTCTTCCATGCTATACTTTAAAAACAGGACAAAAGGAACAGGGCCTGTCAGGATTTGAACCCAGGGACCACTCACACCAAAGCAGTATCATACCCCTAGACCAACAGGCCATGGTTAGAGTGTTTTAGACGATAGCGTAATCCACGAACGTTTCCGGTATCAAGGCGGAATGTTTTGCAATCAATGCAAAATCTATACTGCAATGTATCATAACGTGCCGATGTTTCTTTGATGTATTCTTCCATGCGAGAATTTAAAGCAGGACAAAAAGGAATAGGGCCTGTCCGGGATTTGAACCCGGGATCACTCACACCCAAAATGAGTATCATACCCCTAGACCAACAGGCCTTGGTTCGAAGGTGTTTAGAAGGCGGTGTAATTCTTGAACTTTTCCGGTATCAAAGCTGAATGTTTTGCAGCCAACGTGGAAACTATACTACATTCTATCATATCGTGCTGACGTTTCTTTGATGTCTTCTTCCATGCTATAATTTAAAACAGGACAAAAGGAACAGGGCCTGTCCGGGATTTGAACCCGGGACCACTCACACCCAAAGCGAGTATCATACCCCTAGAGCCAACAGGCCATGGTTAGAGTGTTTTTAGACGATAGCGTAATCCACGAACGTTTCCGGTATCAAGGCGGAATGTTTTGCAATCAACGCAAAAACTATACAACATTCTATCATAACGTGCTGACGTTTCCCTGATGTCTTTTTCTATGCTAGAATTTAAAGCAGGACAAAAGGAATAGGGCCTGTCCGGGATTTGAACCCGGGACCTCTCGCACCCGAAGCGAGAATCATACCCCTAGACCAACAGGCCGTGTTGAGAGAAGTTTTGAGAGGGTGCTTACTGCTACAATTATCCTGGCGTTTAATGGCAGTAAATAATATGTACTGTCCGGGATATGAAGGCGGAATGTTTCTTCAACCTACGCAAAAATTATACCGCAATCTATCCCGTTGTGCTGATGTTTCCCTGATGTCGTTTTCAATGCGAGATTTAAAAGCAGGACAAAAATAACAGTGCCTCTCCGGGTTTCCAAACCCGGGGCCAAACGCACCCAAATCGAGTACCATGCTCGTCGACCAACAGGCCACGATACTCTTTGGTTACTCCTTCCCAATTGTGAATACAGAGACCCGAGCATGACAAGTTATAGGTGCTTCTAAAATTACTATAGAGGCATACCGATAAAATGTTAAACGTTTGCAAAAATGTATTTTCCAAAATGTGGGAAATTAAACGGAACTTCACCCATTTTTATAAATTTACTTCTTTCTGCCCGAAAAAAAATTAAAAAAAAATTGGAGCCGGTTTTCGAGAAAATTTTTCTTACATGTTTCTTTAAAGTTGCATTTATTTCATGCAAAAATATGCGAAAACGACTCGAATTCGAAGTGAATGTGTTAAAGAAGGGCATGCTCTTATTTAAACATTTGATTTTGGAAAACAAATTTAATTGTGAAAAATCTATATATTGCAGTTTTAGACGCCGAAACATTTTTTAATTTTGCAATTTTTAAAAAAATCATATTTCGTCGAAAACTACGTGATCTAAAGATTTCAACGACAGTCATGCAAACAGAGACGCGTTTTGCTATGAATATATTTTTCGATATCAAGCCTACCCACAAACTTATTTTGACTGCTCAATGTGTTAAGAGGAAGCAATTTACTACATATAGGAGCGACATGTACGAATTTATACTCTTTTTCGTTATCAGGGCCTCGCAATTAGAGTTGTTCTGTCGAAAACTCTCCGATTTCCGGCGCACGACCTCGATACTTTAATTTGTAACGCATGAAAGTAAAACCATGGTGCCGAAAGTGTTTCAAAGTGGTGAAGTTGTGCAGTTCTAAGGAATATATCATTGTTCCCCGTACTCTGCCCATAGACGATTCAAATTTTCCATAGATATATAAATGTTTTTATTAAGAATCATGGACAAGTTAAACAATTGATCCAATAACTAGTAAATGTATACTATGTAAAATACGTAGTGCTTTTCCACTCAATTATTCTCAACCTTTAAACATTGTATTGTCTTAAAATTATTATTGTTTTATTTATACATGAATGTTTAGATTAAATTAAGATGTTCAGCAGACAACTGAGAAAAGAAAGCAAATAGGTGTGTAATATGTTACCCTCTCTTGTTTCGCAGGTTGAATCTCAAGTAACCTTGGAAGGTGGTGACCGTTCTTTGGCAGAAGGCTCTCAGGTTTCGCTATCTGCGCTTCAAACCCTGGCTCAGCCACTTCGGGAACTAGAACATGGAGTGGCCATGGTGCAGCAGATAGCGCTCATGGAGCCTGCTACTGGATCTCTCTCCGAGCAAGTGAGTGCACATGTAGAATAAGTATTATTACACTGAGGTGTGTAGCAATAATGACGAGGATGCAGAATTCAACATTTCTATTCTATATATCTTTTACTTTAGCTCAGGCCTGTAGAGCATTTTGCACCTTGACTGACCTCGGGAGCCGCGAGCGAGCAACTTGAGTGCAAATACAAGCTAAGAAGGGTGGGGATGAGATCCATTCTGGGAGTGGGGACCGCCAATGAGCTTGCGCAATTTTCGAACCGTAGCGAGTAAATTGAAATAGCAATCGGCGAGAACATGACGGACTATTGCAAACAGTTCAAGTTATAATACATTTTATTTTGGAAATGTTTATTGTTGATATATTACAATGTGAAATATGAACCTGAACAAAATTAGACATATGTATTTGGTTTGGATACCAAGTATTATAATTGCTAGTAGAATTGATCATGTAATATGCAAATCTAGCGTGGTACTAAACACAAAATTGTAATAATGAATCTTTTTTGTTTGATGATGGCAGTAATAAATTATTTTTTAAGTTACTGTGTTTCATTGAATGAAACGGTTCTATCAATGCTAAAAACATCTTTATCTTAAAAAATCATGATCTCTTTCTGCTTTAAATGTCTGACAAGAGTACATTACATATTTCTAATTTCAATTCAACGAACACTATTTATTCATAATCGTTTATTTTACATCTTGTAAAATCATTAAGCCCGCTGTGCTGCCGAATATTACTCATCTTGGAATTGCCTATATTTCATTTTTATATCAATCTCGATGTGAGAGACTGTTCTCAATTTCCTCTGATTTTGCCATCATTCGAATATTATAACATTCCTGTTGAAAATAAATTATTAAATTGTAAATATTTATTAGAATTACAAAATAAATTTTAAAAAGAACTTTAAAATATTGTTTATAAGTCACAACAAGCATAAATGAAAAGTAAATGTCGATTCATAGCAGAACACAAAAGAACATAAACAGTGAAATATGGCCATTGTAGCTAGAAATATGGGAGATTACCCATTTAAGTAAGTGGGCAAATAATTTCACAGCGTAGATCATTAAATTAGATGCCCGAGCATTCAATCTTCGCGCCGTGATAACCCCTCTGTGTAAATGGCAGGCAGCTCCCCTCCCTGCAAAGGTGTCTACCCCCACTACTTGCACTTTCGCCGCTCTCACGGGGAGATGCCCGGGGCTTGGGTGTAGAATACCCGCAGGAGCAGGCGTTGTGCAGACCTGCTTTAACTTAACCAACTTTTTCTATCAATTTATTTTACAGCGTGCCTCGGTGTGTGAGGGGCTAGCTTACTGGCCTCTGAACCCCCGGTGCGCGGATTTTCGTAGGGCGGAAAATCCACAGTAGCCATGTCACGCTTGTATCATGTAAAGGACCCCTGGCGGATGCCTGGCAAAATTAAATCCCTCCGACAACAACCCGCCCTAACGAGATCTCACTTTTTCCCAACCAGACCGCTCGGATATACCGTACAGTAGTTAACTGAGACCGACATATGGTGGAGAAAGTGAGAGTCAAATCCCAGGCACATTTAGGGGACCGCCCACGTGGTGCGCCTGCTTAGATAAAAATTCCCTTACACGCGTCGGAGGTAGGTTTCCAAGGAAACCTGAGTGCGGAACAACTACCTAAGGGCAGTCTCCCTGCAAATAGATCCATACGATAAATACATATTTATTTGACGTTAAAAACTGAATGACTTCTAAACACTTCTATTTTAACGTTAAAAGTTTTACAGCTTTATTTGCATCTAACATAAAAAACCATCATAATAAGGATGTAACACATTATGATTTCTTAACTTTTGAGATTTAAATTTTTCATTAGAATATGTGTTTTTCTGTCTCACTGAATACCGCACATTGACACACTGAGTACCACACTGATAGTTCACAATCAGGGAGAATTTTTTTAATGTCTTAAAGTTACATACAAAAAAGTGAGTTTAATGTTTTTATGAACTAGTATTTAAATAATAAAACTGAATAATATTTTGCTCGCAGTTACATATTGATGTTTAATATAAAACTCATACTAAACATAATCTACTTCAATAACAAAAAAAAAAAATACTCGTACTATGTAAATTTTACATTTGAAATCATATGTTAAAAATACTAAAGCTCACCCTCGGAGGGAGGTAACTCGTCACTGGTGGTGAAAATGTGGCACAAATATTGCCATGGGTTCAGCTAGTAGTACGTAAATTTTACAAATACGAGAAACTGTGTTATGTTGCAGCATCACTAATTTTACCTGCTACCACTGTGTAAATAAGAGTAAAAAATTATATATCTAATCCCCGTATAGTGTTTTTTAAATGGAACATTCTTTTTTTCTTTTTTGAGATTGTAATCAAGAACACTTAAGTAAATTAACTCTTACCAATGTTTTCAAGTATCATCATTGTAATTTTGTTTCAAATATTTTCCTTTTCTTGAAGAAAAAGGAAACTTTATATTGTTCTCAGTGAAATAATTACAAATAATTTATATGGTGATAATGGGTATTATTGGGTAAATAATTGTCATGTTTTTCAGTAGCAATACTGCAATTGGGGGTGTATTCAGTTTTATTGAATTAAACAGGATTTGTTGCAGCATTATTTCATAATTAGAATCATTATCTTGTTTGTTTTCATTAGGAATCTTTCATATTTATTCTTAACCCGGCGACGAATGGGTGAAAAAGTTGAACACGAACGGATGCGCGGTTTCAGAGAGCCGGGTTAAAAAGCAAGAATTACATAGCAAATATTTTGTTTATATCATTGTTAGAGGACTACATCATGTTAGTTTGATTTAAAAGAAAAACATTTTGTTAGTATATTATATATTTATTATTCTTTTCAAAAATGTTTCGTAAATTGAAGGAGCACAATGAGGTCTCTTTAATTCCATCCTCGTAATTCCACTGGAAAGTTTTACTCATTTCTGAAATTACAGTTCAATTTGAATTTAGTTGTACGTAATAATACACAAAATTAACATATTATGTACATCGAAACAATAAATTATTCTAAATATAGGAATACGTGCCTACTTCATTACAGTTTCACGAACGGATGGTTTGGGTCTGAGAGACCAATCACGAAACAAATTAAGCATATAATCACGCATACAACCTATAGGGCAATAACTGACACACTGAAGGTTAAATTTGAAAATAAGATAAAGGTAGACGAACAGGCTGGTGGTGTTATCAGTATGTGATTAGATGAAGGTTTTGCTACCTCGTGGGTCTCACAGACCAAACCCATCCGTTGCCGAGTTAAAGATTTCATACTACAATAAAATCATGGTAAATTATAGTTATCGATTCAACTTCGAGTAGATACATGGGATGGAATTCATTGATTCATGAAAATATATTTCAGGCGCAATTGTCAGCTCTACAAACTTTGGCTGAACCACTGCAAGCAGTTCGCAGCAGCCTGCAGCACTTGGAGCAGGTGGTGTTGGAACCACGACCAGATTCACTGTCGGAGCACATTGATCCCCAGCAATTGCTTGCTCTTGCACAACCTCTGGAAGAAGTCCAGCGTGGTCTAGCACAGGTAGGCATTTACTTTGTCTGGAACACTAGTTAACACTCGTTTACGGAATGTTTTGGAATTGAGATAATTTACGAAATATAATTAGATAGGAAATAATATAATAGGAAATAAGATAATTTATAGAATAATTTACTAAATTTACGGAATTAAGAGAAAACAATTTTCATTTTTTTTCATACTATAACTATTTAAGTAACTTTACTAATCCTGATAAAAATGTCTTCTTAACGATCAGATTCTGAGTGCACTATATTTTAGAGGAAGTAATTTTATAGGAAGTAATTTTATAGTAATTTTATAGGAACAAGATTTATCCAATTTCCAAAGTCTCACAACTCGATTTTTGTTGACGAGAAATTGCCACTTTCCTCTACAACAGGGCCACCCAGCAATTTGCTCCTAGGAGGAACCGCTGCTTGCTACCTGCTCTTTCTCGCAGCTCCATCGGCAGACGGGGCAGATTACGTCATCTTTTATCGATCGGCGGCTTGCGGCACAATGGGTCGCACCGTATTTTTTCGGGGAATTTTCTATTGATTGAACTGAAAACGTCTCACTGCTCTGGGAAAAAATATTACGAAAGGAAACAATAAAATATTTTTGTACCATTTATTGTAACGTTTATTAGTTAAACACATTTCTGTAATTTGAAATTAAAAGACAATACTCAATGCAGCACGGAAAGAAATGTTTCTTTTTACAGATTGTGCCAGATATGCCACATTTGTAGTTGTAAAACAGTGCTCAATCACATTAAGAAATTAAATTGCTGCAACATTACAGTTTATCATGCTGCTGATTATGAAAAGTATTCTTAAGATTATCAAAAAATGTTACTAAATAATCTAATTACGGAAATTCTCATAGTAAAGGAAATTAAAATTAAAAAAGGAAGTAAATAGCGAAATCAATTATTTTTCTTAATATATTTCTCATTGTGATCTGTCATGGTTCTTTTCATTTGAGATCTAATATTTTCAAAGAAAAAATACCGCTCACAGTTGATATCGCTCACGTTGATCTAAACATACCTGACATTCGAGCAGCATTCCGATGCAGTTTCGGAAAATGATTCTGAATGACATTCTCATAAAATTCTAATAAATGTTTCTTTCGGTTGAAATATTTACCTTCATTCAGTCTCTCACTGCAAATCAGTCATTTCTAATTGAAAATCACAAGAAACAAAGCCTACATAAAGAGAAAAAGGTGTAGCAAATATATTACATTATAATAGTAAATCCTTAAATCGGGTTTCACAATCCGAACGCAATGTTCTGAATACACACTCTCCAAAATTAGATGTTCCGTGAATGTTTGGCATTGAAGCTAATTTTTAGAAGAATTAAAGGTTCTTCTTTGCCAAAGAGACAGCTTTAAAAGAAATAAAATTAACCTCTTTTATTGTGTTATATTACTGTTAAAACAACATAGAAACATTAATATATCCAAAATTTACTTCTTGAGAAACATAGTTTTCCAGAGTATTGAAAACTTCCTTACGTTCTTCATATTTAGATATTTATTTAGTAAGATGTACGAGTGTTATTTCAAAAACTTTTTCAACTGCATATAAATTGAATTCTGACAAGAAGGTAGAATCAGTATTATTTATTACGTAAATACACGAACCTCCGAAAGCAGGGCCCTTATTTGATTCCCTCGCTCTACAATAAGATCCTGCGAGGTAAAACTCGTACTTGTCATATTCTGCAAAATTAACGGCACGATGTCGTTGCAAATTAGAATTTCTTATGATTAAAGCACTTTTTTCAACATTTGCCATAGCTGACACAATCAGCGAGAAGATACTTTTCTTCCCTTGCTGCATTGAAAATTGTCGGCTTCGACGCTCTGGTGTGCGAAGTGCTCGCGTCGAATTTCATGTTTCCCCGACTGGAGTTATTGGGACATTGTGACAAGGGTTAGCGCAAGCCGCCCGACGCTGGGCCTCCGGTGTCGTGCTCTCGGTATCCAACACTGCTCCGCGCTCCCGTTTTGCTCTGCTCGAGCAGCCCTGCCCTACAGTAATACAATACTTTCTCTTCACTACGTGTGTGAGGAGAATGGCGAGGAAGTAGACAGGTATAATAGTATTAATAGTGTGTATTTTGTGTATAGATGAAGTACATCGACTTCCGAAATGTCATTGTTGATAATAACGACTTATAATGAGCGTGTAATGTACTGAAATAATTTAATCCTTGATTGTCCTTCATATAAGGGAAACATCTTATTACTGAAAATTTGTGGATAACTCTACGTAATTGAAGAGGTTATCATAGGAATGTTAGGGCTTCCTGACTCCCCTTAACGCTGGCGATGCGCGTGCCCGGCATGCTCAGGCGCAGCAAGTTATTTTATTTATCGTGTGGGATTATTGAGCGGCGAGACATTCCTTTGGCAGTGTTCCACACCCGAGTTTCGACCCAGGTTTCCTTGAAAGCCTACCTTCGACGCGGGTCTGAGGACCTTTATCGAACAGGTACACCTCGCGGGCGGTCCCCTAAAAGCGCCTGGGTTTGGACTCTTTCTCCGTTAGATGTCAGTGTCAGTTAACTATATCCTAACTGGTTGGGAGAAAGTGAGATCCAATTAGAGTGGGATGTTGTGGGGACTTAATTTTGCCGGGCATTCGCCGGAGTACTTTTATATACCACAAAAGTGACATGGCTGGTTTTGATTTTCCGGCGAAGGCGCAGCAAGTGGCGGTGCTGGAAGCCGGCGGCGCGCTGTCCCCGGAGGCGTCGGCGTCGGCTCTGGCCACGCTGGCGCAGCCGCTGCTGGAGCTGCAGCGCGGGCTGGCGCAGCTGGAGGCGCAAGTGGCGCTGGAGGGCGCCGCCGAGGGCGAGGCCGAGTTGTCGCAGCTGTCGGAGCGCACCACGGCGTCGGGACTGGCGACGCTGGCCGAGTCGGCGCGCGAGCCCGCGCGGGCGGTGGCGGCGGCGCTGCAGCACCAGCTGGCCGAGGCCCCCGACGTGTCGCTAGCCGACGCGCCCTCCCTCGCTGCGCTGCACACGCTGGCGCAGCCGCTGCACGAGCTGCAGCAGCACCTGGTGCAGGCCCAGCAGCAGGTACGGTTCGATTCTACTCCTCTCGTTCCCTCCCGTCAAGCGGTTCGATTCTACAATCGCTTCGGTTGTATAATCTGTACGGTTCTACAAACTCCCATTCAACACACAGCTGAGTTGGCTCAGGGACAGTATTGCCGCTGTCTTTGCAACGACACTAGCGAAATAGCTGGTTCGAATTCATTCGCTCTCTGGAGGAGAATTCTTGGAGGTGGCTGCTATGCCCGCTGGATTTTCGTGGTTTCTCCGATTACCAGTCGAATGTCGGAGAAGTAACTTAAATGGCTACTGACCGCCTGAGAAGTTTCCTTTCTCATCCTTATCCCTTCCTTACAATGGCTCTTACGCGTGCATGAACTACACTACCAGACATGTCGGGAGGCCTGTCGGAAGCTTACAGCTCTGTGGCGGTGTCTAGCTGGGAGAGGTACCTGTAGGGTGATAGGTAACAATGTAACGTGTGGGTCAGCACTGGATCTCTCGTTCTAAAGGGCTAAGAACACGGTCGCATCCAGGGATATTACCTGCAGTTCATTACAGGACCCAAAAAAAACAAAAAAACAACAACAATCATTCAGTCAACAAATTAAACGAGGATTAGGCCGATTCGAATAGAGGGGAATTCGAAACAATGAATGAACCTGAGGAAATATGTAACCGTCACACCAGACGTAGAACAATTTGACTGGTATCATGAAATTTAGTTTCACACACATAAGTTATAAAAAAATGTAAATAGTCTAAAATGCACATAAAAAGAACTAATATTGCACATAATAAATAAACTAGTTTGGAGTACATTGCGTCGAAAGTTTAAATTAAATCCCTACATTCTTGAAAGCATGTTTTAATATAATTAGTATGTTATTAAGAAGAAATAGCAATTAAAAGACAAACATTTAACAGCTGCGTGTTACATGTCCTAATTTACGGAGCATAAACATGGTCTCTTAATGTAAAAGAGAGAAACCTGTTAGAGATATGCCAAAGGAAGATGGAGAGAAAAATGCTGAACATCAAGAGACAGAGTCAAGAATGTTGACATTAGAAACAAGACAAAATTAAATAACGCAGCACAAGAGGCAGAAAGATTAAAATGGAAATGTGGAGGACATATCAGCCGACTTGACCCTGAAAGATAGACTTACACAATCACCCAGTGGGACCCAAGAGTAGGGTAGAGAAGTGTAGGAAGACAAAGAAAAAGGAGGCAAGACGAATTTGTTAGCGAAATAGGTAATTTATGGGGCCGCATAGCTAGAGGCAGGGTAAAATGGAAAAAATGACTAAGAATATTTTAGAAAGAACAAATTTGTAAATTCATATCTGTATGTAATAGTGTAAATAATAGTTTAAGATAAGTGAGTGTGATGAGTGAAACTAATGTGATTAGAAAATATTGTGGAACAGTGAAAAGTGCTCCAGGAAAAATCAAAAGTTGTGTTCAGAACTGGTGGACAATATATGTATACCATATTCTATTAACATAGTTGTAAATGTTAAATAGGCAAACATTTAACTTCATCAGCTTTTCGTTCACCTGGTAAGTTCTTCTTTGTGAGCTACCCCACCTGAGAGTGGGAGAATTTCCCCGGGATAGGGATATTATAGCTATAATAATAATAATAATAATAATAATAATAATAATAATAATAATAATAATAATAATAATAATAATAATAATAATAATAATAATAATAGTTTCGGTAAGCGAAGTTCTACTCTATATAGCGCCGTACGTAGTGAGTTTCTCCAGCATCAGCGGATAGCAAGATGACGTCAGAGAAAGCAGTGATGTGCAGACACGATGTTAATTCAAGATTCACATTCTCGTGTTCTAGCGGATGCAGTGCAATTGCGTCATTGATGCCAGGTGGAAAGCGCCAATAAGCTTCAAAAGCAGCGCCGGTTGCAGTCAAAATGCGTGCGTCAGCTTGCGGACCTCCATTACAACGTGCCTCGCAGAACGTTCGGATTACTTCACTTATATGTAGCTACGTTATTGCTCTAAACAGGAAAGTATTTTTGTCCATGTCACATTCAGAACCTGAGGGGTAATGAATGAGTTTTATAGAGAAAGATCAGCGTGCCAATCATTTTCTCCTTATTTCATGTTGTAGTTGTTCTAATTTTCATTATGAATATTCCATTCGGTTAAAATTGGAATAGTAACTAATTAAAATTCCTAATTTAAATAGTTATGGACAAAATATTGTTTATTGTCGAATCTGAAAAAAGAATCAAAATTCCAGATCAAGAACACATTCTGATATTTTTTTCTGCCAGTGAGTTAATTATAGAAAAGAAAAGACGTGGGCACGTGAAGCTCCGAAAATCATGAACCAAATGGTCTCTCGATGACGATGATATTCGCCGTATTTCATTAACGACCGATGTAGGTCATGCGAGAAACAGCAAACCTGTTGCTGTGTTTCGTGTTAACGGAGACTCTGGCGGTCCCAGGCGCTCATGATACGCTTGGAGTAACGAACCCGTTGCCCGTGTCGCGTTTAGGGTACGTGCCAACATAAACCTTGACACTCGTAGTAGTACCTACGTTGTTTGGATAAATAAATATTTTAAAATCTCTATTATTTCATAATTTTAATATTTTTTATTCTTAATTTAATGCCGTAATTAGAAGAATATAGAATGATATTCTTTTCATTCATGTGTTTCCTTACAGTGTTAGGCCAGCTATTTTACCAAACTTTTCAACATATTTTGTATCTTCGTAAAAAAACTAAATTTATGTAATTAAATAATGAGTTGCAGTTCATATTCATGTACGTTAACTTCTTTCACTGGCAACAGTACTTTGTTATCAACACCTTTGAATTTCGCGCCGGACGTTATACACTAAATATTGTGAAATATCACTTTTATTGGGAAGAACAGGCAAAGTGACTTACTTTAGTTCTATAAAAATAATTATTTATATTTTATCATTATTACTACTATTTAATTAAGTAAAACCAAGCATATTTTCACTACTTCTCAAAATATTACTTGAACCGCATCGAGTCTCTTGACCACGTCAGGATAAGATGAACTGACACTCACAAGCTTCTAGAACACCTGAGGAGGTAGCAATGTGGTTGCCGCCCTCCAAAGAAAAATCTCTTTCCCCTTGTATTTAGTTTAAATATAAATAATTTCTGTTCTAATTTGCATCAAATTTTCTGAGTTATTAAAATGCCAATATACATAAAGACAAAGTTTTTGAACATTTGGTAGAAATATTTTATTTTGATGGATGACGTTGTCAGTTCAAATCTCGCGCGTGAAATATCAGCATTGCTAACATTCAGAAAACGGTGTCTTAAGAACAAAAACATACTCGATTCTTTATGGTCACTTTATTGTCACTTCTAGTAGTTTATTTTCTTTAATGATTACATTGAGGAATTTAAGTTAAAGAAGGAAGTTATTATTAATAAATAGATTCAAAAGCAATTATAAAATACGAGCACATACGAGCTGTCGCTTTGCTCTGGTGAGAATGTCAGGTTAGGCTACGCTTTCGATAACAGGAGTTTATGATAAGGCAGAAGGTGGCAACTCGGGACGGGAACCAGGACACGTAATCAATAAATGCGTGGACCCTGGAGCGCCAAAATTCAAATGTTGTATCACAAAACTGCACGCAACCATTACGTTCTGTAACGCAGCACTAACAAAGATAAATAAATGTGAAATTAATTCAGATTCAAAGACTTCAAGAATTATTTCTCCGTATTTAGAAATTAATTTTGTGCTTCTAATGGGCTGGTATCTTTGATAACAGTCAAATATCTATAATATTAATTCCTAACTCGAAAGTCTTAAATTCAGATTGCACTTCCTATTAAACCTGTCTTTAAAAGTGACACGAGTAATTGTTCCCCTTTTGAATTTTACATAATAAATATTTGTATATTTGTGTTGAATGATTAATTTCGTTATTTCGGGCATGTCAGCTGCTATGGTCATTAGTTTTGTAAGTGTATTGCATGTTTTTATCACGGAAGGTGAGGGCATTCTTGTCCCGATGGATGGTGAGATCCGGCGCTGACCTACATGTCGGCTTGCGTAGTTTTCCCAAGACAAGTATCTCCCATCAGTGGGACTCCGCCCCATCCGGAACAAGCTCTAAGGACTCCCTACGTGTGTAGTAGTGTAGTGCGACTTGTCTCCCTACGTGTGTGTGGGAAGGGATGAGAATAGAGTGGAGAAAGGAAAGATTGTGCTCGGGCCGTGGCCCGTTTGTTAGAGTACTGCTCTGGCATTCACTTGGAGGTGACTGGAGAAATAACGAAAGAACTGATCAGAGTAGCCGCCCACTAGAATTTTCGAGACCGCGGCTGGATTTATCCTAGGTATCTAGCTAGTGTCGAAAATTTTGCCACCGTCGGTACTAGAATTCTAGGACCTCCCGGTCAGAGGCACTGCAGTGCTATCAGTTCTGAGCTACCTGAGCCTATTTATGTTTGTAAGTTTATTTATTTATTTTACGTCAAAAACAGTTAAAACTGCGTATGACGTGCTATGAGGAGAAGTAAATTGTGTGCACATTTTCAAAATTCTGTGATCCCTACACTAAGTCATATACTACTAGAAAAAAAAAAGTTCTGCAAAAACGATTAAGCGATTTTCGTAAATGTTTCTGTGTGGATAGATTTATATTTGGAACACTTCAATGTCATGTTTCCATATTGAAATTCTAACATTATTCCTTTTTATCATTATCGTTTGTGGTTTTCCAACGTTGGTTTCATGCAATACGCAATGAATCTAGGTATTGTGAAACAGGAGTGCAAAGCTTTTCACCCAATCATGTTTAGAAGTTTCTTTTGAACGTGCAGTAACAAATATGATAAAAATGCCAACTTATAAAAATAACTTTCATTGAAATTTTCGGCTTTAAAAATAAGTCGTGGGATTTCCACAACAGTGAATTCCATATCCCCCAGTGGAAAGAAATGAAACAACGGCAGTTTTCCAATGTGGGCGGGACTTGACGTCTTAGCAACACCTCTTTACAAATATATACCCCATACCAAAGTGTGAGCTCTGGAAAGACGATAATCCTCATAACTTTTCTAACCTTCATCACCTCTGAAATTGGTTTTCTAAATTGCTTTTCATTTATTTTTACCTATTTTCTCAAAAGTAATAAAACCCGTTTGTGGCATGCTGGGCAGAAGTTCAATCTGCGCATGTTTTATTGAGCTCCAGAATCCCTGCCCCTCCTTCTTACTATAAATACCGCAATCATGAATAAAAGTATCAACAAAGAGTGGTTAGCAACGTACGAAAACTATAAATTTTCTCCCCCGAATAATAGAACACTTGTTTGCATTAATACGAATGGAGATCAACCTAGTATCGGGGCATTAGATGCCACCACTACTGGTTTCGGATCGTACAAACAAATTGAACATTAACGTACCGAAGATAATGAATATTAATAGGAATTCAGGATACCTGGTCTGCTTCCAAGTAACTAGGACGAAGCAAGAGTGATAACGTGTAACCAAATCTTTGCATTAGGTGGAACCAATTGCATTTGCTTTCGGGTGCTCGGCAACATTTCAATGGAACTAACATTTCACGCAATATTGCATCAATGTAAAATTGAAGTAGACACTCAAAAGACTGCAAGATACTGATCAGTATATTTGTTCAGATATTCTATCATAGTTTTTTTATTAAATACATACTAATATTGTACGATGAGGACTTGGCAATATTTTTATTCTCCCCATTAACTTTGAAGTGATGTCAAACATCCACCTTTGTTCTTTGTTTTGAACTTTCTATGTTATATGATTTTCGGGCCCTTATTTCTCCTAGGTATCCAATAGAAATGTATTCAATATACAGATTCAAACTATTATTTTGTATTCATTAGAATGTTTTTCACACATTTTCGAAATCTATTTTACAAAATAGTGCCATTCTTGTGTTGCAATGTTGAGTGGCCCTGTGTTCATGCATCAAAAGACAAATAATCTTGAATATTCTTAAAGGTATACAGAAACACAAAATTTAAAA